>MU225669.1:2509068-2538763 GCA_018584345.1 Thuja plicata
TAGAAGGCAATAGGTTGCCTTAGAGGGTTTTATGTGTTTTTATGCTTTTACTAACCCTAAGTTACTAAAACAATGATCTATTGAAGTGTTGGTGGTTTTCTAACAGGTACCCATTATCCCACGCACAGTAATATCAAGATCTAATCCTCTAGATTAGCAATCCTAACATAACATAGAAATGAGAAAGCAATGCATAGATTTGAATATGATGAAGAAATCATACCAAGCCACCAAGGCTAAAGTATTCCCACCAACTCATAATCCATAGTTGCTACCCCATGATAATGTCTTTTGAATTCTTGAATGTTGAGAATGGTAGATCTAAAAAGAAGAGCACCTTCTTGCTTCAATGAAGATCTACAATAGCTTGTCCACAAAATGCTTGAATGTATCAATATGTCCTCATGGCTTGTCCTTCTATATCATCCTCTTGCTTTTTTGCATCATCATTGCATCATGTTATCTCCCGATTTTGTTTCATGATCAAATGAAGGCAAAAGAGAGTGTTTATATAGAGATCTCAATATAGGTCTCCTAGAGCAATGCGAGGGACCCAAATTCAAATTTCATCTTGAATTATGGTCCAATCACCATCACTAACCAAGGAGGTAATGAATTAAATTAAATATCAGAGAAAAAACTTCCGCATCCGAACCCGAGGACCTATTTTAAGTTTGGAATCCTGATAAGCTCTAGAATTGAAAGCGGGGACCAACACCCGACAGAGGTCTATGTCAACCTCACCCTTGACCTATGTCAAGGTCAAACTTGCCCCTGACCCTAGGTTAAGGTAAAACTCAACCCTAACCTAGGTCAAGGTTAATTTTGACCCTGACCTGAGGTTTCAGGTAGGTCACCTAGTTGTATCTGTGAGATTCCCAGGTCAGTCGGGGACCTAGGAAGGTGATAGAACATTCCAGAATGATGAGAAGAAGGCCTAGAGGCCTAGAGAGAGTATGATAAGGTATAGGAGGGCACACACATAGTTCCTACCTAGAAAATAGATTCATGGAGAGGGAAACCAAGGAGAATCCATAAGATCCTAACCCTAATTTCACCTAATCATGTAGAATCAAACACAAATGTATCCTAAATACAAATCTAATATGTGAGCATACTAAAATGAAGGTGTTAAACCTACAAAAATGGGAGCACTTCCATTTTAAGACAATACATTTAGCCGCTAATTTAGCTTAGATATGACACTACATGAGTACGCAAGCTAAAGTAAGAAATCATTAGAAAAAAAAGGATATAGCCACGTCCTCAATGTGGTGATCCTGTAAGAAACCATTAGTACCCACAACCTGCAGCACACAAGGTTAATGAAAATCCATAGAGTACCTAAGCCTTACTATAATGATCCTAAGAAGTGTATAAAGCCCCTTATGCCCCCCCATTTTTTGGCTAACTAATCTTTGAAAGGTGAAACAGGGTGATAAGGTAAATTCTATACACTGAATATGCAGTTTATTGAAAATTCTTTTCCTAAACTAGTTAGAATGGTCCTAAACCTTCCTAATCTAACTCAAGAGGTTGGTTATCTAATTCAAGATTCTAGCACCTATGACAACACTAAAAAAGGAGTTACCAAACTCAAGTTATGATGAAGACAGTGAATGTCTATCTAAATGCATGTAAACGAAAATTCAAATTTGACCTAAGTAAATTCAAATGAAACCCTAAGAAAAACCTAAGGAAACCCTAATTTGAAGCTATAAATAAGATAAAGAGATACTTACTTCCTCATTCTTACCATTTGTATGGGTTGGAAAAGGAGACAAGATGCTGAAGAGAGAAGAATTTTGAGCGAGCCGTATGGAGGTCCTGAGAGAGCGCCTAACCAGTGGACAACCACTGCCTAAGGTAGGTTTCTTGTTTTGATATTTAAGATTGAAAAATTCATATTTTTATAGGGAAGGTCAACCCTGACCCAGAAAGGTTGACCTTGACCAAGTTATGTCGACCTTGGCCTTCTAAGATCAACCCGAACTGGGGAGGTTCTATCCTTTGTGGGGTGAATGTCGACCCTGACCCACAAAGGTTGACCCTGACCCAAAAAGGTCAACCTTTACCCATAAAGGTTGACCTTGACCCAAAAAGGTTGACCCTGACCAGATCAAGTGGGTACAATAGTAGTTTGATGATGGAGTACTGATATGATACTTGTTTGTGCTTGCACAATATTTTTTGTCTTTGAGAGCATCCCTTCAGAGGGTTGCTACTGATTGTCAAAGACAGCTTGTCTGAGCTGCAATAGGATGAGATACAACTTTTGAGAGATGTGGCATTATACTGGGTAGCCTTCCTACCACATATGAGGTTCCATCAGTCCATATTTCCACCATGATAGAGAGATGGGATGAGGATACTTGTTCCCTCCACCTTCCATCAGGGGAGGTCATGATCACGCTAGAGGATGTGTACCAGATCCTATGGCTTCTAGTCTGAGGTGATCCTGTTAGATTGAGAATACCACGGGGTCCACCCAAGGTCTTTGGAGATGGAAAGTATTGTTTCGGATGTATACCATAGATGAGGACCTGGTTAGATCAGATCACCTTATCATCCATACTAGCAGGTCCGACACCTTTGGTATGGAAAGTAATTCTATGTATACTATTGTTGGTTATGATACCCAACATGAAGGGTAAAATTTTCTTAGCACTATTTATTGATCTCGTCCATAGGATGGAGGGTGATAGATTTGTTTTCTCATGGGGGTGCAACATGTTAGCCCATCTTTACCATGAGTTGAGTCAGCTAGTGAGATTTCAGTGGGAGACATGTTAGCCCATCTTTACCATGATAGATGTGATCACACTGAGAGACTTTGCATATCTGCTAGTAGATTTATTGGAGTACAGGGATATCCTCTTTTAGAGAGTATGCCTTGACCGTGTACCAAGTATAGATGTGATATGGAGACCTTACTATTAGATGATAGAGTGGCTAGATACTTGACATCAATTGAGATACTCACAGTGGCGCAAGCTTCTAGAGGGTCCTACCAATCATGTTGTGATGCCATATTACTATGATAGGGTGATGAGAGAGTTTGGTCTGATACGGGGGTCCCCTAGATAGATCCTCGGTATGCATACCTAATGAGATACTAACAGAGACCTGGTGCCATACGCCAACCTATAGTATCAGACATTGTGGATAGTGAGACAGATGAGACCAAGGATACAAAGGTATCCCCTAAGACATCCTATGCAGGCATTAGCAGAGATTATATCAGATATTAGAGTTTACAAGGGACCCATCCTATCTTCCCCGATGACTACCCTAGAGGTGATCTAGGTCTTGTAGAGAGGATGCACCATGGTGGTGACATATTAGAGGAAGAAGAGAAGGATCATGAGGAGAGAGAAAATGAGAGGGTAGAGGAGATTCCCCAGGAAATAATACAGGTGTCGGTGATCATGCAGTCTATATTTCACCCTTGAGATCACAAAGACCTACCTGAGCGCACACATAGACACCACCACCTAGACCCAGACATAGTGAGAGAGGAGAGAGTAGCTGCTCCATGCCCCCACCATCTAGATCTTTTGGTGATACTCAGGAGGGAGATCCAGCTATGACATATATAATTTTAGTTTAAATGTTTTAAATGAATTTTTTTCTAGAAGAAGTATTGAAAGAAAATTCTTGAATTTTGCAGCGAGCGTAGTGGAGTGGAGGAGTTTTGTATCCAAGGTTCTAAAGGATACATGGATATCCTACCGACTACCATCTAGTGAGTGAGAGTCCCTTATAGGACAAAGGGATCCCAGAAGACATGCATATATCTTCCTATGTGTACAATGAGAACTGAGGCTATGTAAAGAAAGAGAGGAGAAGTTTATGGTCGACCTACAAAGAGCCCAGGAGCATAACCTTGAGATGAGCATATCAAGGATCCATGCACAGACTACCATTCTGAGATCCTTAGCCTCATACCACAAATCAGAGAGAGATGGGAGCCACCGACCCTAAGAGCATAGAGACAGAGTTTTATAGATATGGCGCATGTCCCAAATACATACCAAACTCAGAAAAATTTTATTTATGAAAAAGAATTTGTTTGAACTATTAGTTCTATGGTTGATTACTTTTATTTTCATCAACGCACAAAAAAAACATAATATAAAGAGAAAAATAAAATATGTATGCATGCATTCGAAATTATGTAACTTATAAAATGACTATTCTATAAGGAACAAATACATACATAAAGAAAGAATGATTTACATAAGGATAATAATGTTTGAGATGCATAATATTAATAGGTTCCTTAAGAAAGACACCATTCATATCAGCAATTTTATAAGCACCTGAAGTAAAGTCTTCAATTACTACGAAACGTCCAAGCCAATTTGGGCTAAACTCCCCTTTCTCACCAGGTAGAGCGTTCACATTCCTTTGATTTTCATATAAGACTAAGTCACCTACCAAGAATGATCGTTCAATCACCTTGTGATTATATTGTTTCTGAAGTGATTTATGATAAGCCTTAATATGTTCCAAAGCATTTATCCTTTGTTCATCTAACATTTCTAATTCCTATAATCGTTGTTCCCAGAAAGTATCTTTGTCAATAATCCCATGAAATGAAACACGCAGAGATGGTATTTCTAATTCCAAAAGCATGATAGCATCAGTACCATAAACAAGATTATAAGGGGAAGTACCAGTGGCCATATGAACACTAGTCTTATAAGCCCGCAAAGAATAAGTAAGTTGGGTATGCTAATCTTTCGCATGCTTGTTAACTATTTTCTTTAATATTTGTTCGATAAATTTACTCGATGCTTCAACTTGACCATTAGATTGAGGGTAGTAGGGAGTAGAAAATCTGTGTTGAATACAATATTTCTCCATGAATTTCGTTACTTCTTTATTATTGAAAGAAGTGCCATTATCTGAAACTATCGTTAAAGGAATACCAAATCGTGCTATAATATGATTAAGGATAAAATCACAAATAACATCCGTAGTAGTAGAACGGAGAGGAATGGCCTCTACCCACTTCATAAAGTAATCTGTAGCTGTGAGGATGTACGTATGTCCTTGAGAAGAAGCTGGTGAGATTTTTCCAATAAGGTCAAAACCCCAAATGCTAAAAGGCCATGGAGTAACTTGATTACGAAGCTCACGAGTAGGAGCGTGAATTAAATTACCATGTTGTTGACACTGAGGACACTTTTTAACAAACGTAAAGGAATCTTGTTCTATTTTTTGCCAATAATATCACATTCTAAGAAGTTTATTAACTAAATATTTCCCACCAAAGTATCCTCCACAAGAACCAGAATGAGCTTCTGCTAAATCTACAGGTATTTCGGTTTTGCCAAGGCATCTTAATAGAAAACCATTGTAAGAAAGTTTGTAAAGTGTATCTCCCAAAATGATATAATGGGCTGCAAGATTTCTAATATGATTACATGTGTTCCTTGTTGCTGGTTTTGAAAAAGTATTATCTTTCAGAAAATCAAAGACATGTGAATACCATTCATCTAAATGCAAGTTAAAATAATCATCAGTAACCTTATCAGAAATTGCAGGGTGTTTAAGAGTGTGTATAGTAAATTGAAAGTCTTCATCATTATTCTCAAGACAAACCAAAGAAGCTACGCTTGCCATGGTGTCTACGTGTCGATTATATTTTCTAGGTAAAGTCTGAATTGTGTAGGAAGAGAATTGTGAGAGAATATCAAGAACCAAGTCTCGATATTGTGTCATTTTATCATTGCTAGTCTGATAATCTCCTTTGATTTGTTCAACAATTAATTGCAAATCCCCATAAATTTCCAAGTTTTTAATATGAAGGGATGAAGCTACTCGTAAGCCAGCTATAAGAGCTTCATATTCCGCGATGTTGTTAGTACAAGGAAAAGTTAGTTTATATGACATAGGGATTGGTTTATTTGTAGGAGGGACCAAGATAATGCCCACCCCAGAACCTATCTTACATCTAGAACCATCAAAATATAATTCCCAAACATCTTCTTGTTTAATTGCAAATATATTCTCATCTGGGAATTCCACTGAGGTAACACTTGTATTAGAATGAGGACAAGGAGCTTCAGCTAAATAATCAGTTAAAGCTTGTACTTTGATTGAATTTTGAAGGATAAAATTGAGATCAAATCTTGTAAGTAACATCACCCACTTTTCCAGACGGCAAGAAATATCATTTTTTGAGAAAATATGTTTCAGAGGATCAAATTTAACAATCACATTGACCTCAACATTCGATAAGTAATGCCAAAGTTTCTGACAAGCATAAACTAAAGATAGGAATTGTCTTTCTAATTGATTATATCATGTTTTGTAGTCCAACAAGGTGTGACTAATATAGTATACCGGTCTTTCATTTCCTTCACTATCATGTTGAGCCAACAATGCACTTAGAGCATTGGAAGTAGAAGAAGTATATAGATAAAAGGGTTTATTGAATTAAGCAGGCTATAAGATAGGAGGATTAGCAAGATACTTCTTAAATTTCTCAAAATATTTCTTACATTCCTGGTTCCAAGAAAAAATGGTATCTTTTCTGAGTAAAGAAGTAAAAGGAATAGTCCTATTGGCTAGGTTAGAAACAAAGCGATGAGTAGATTGTATTTTACCTTGTAAACTGTGTAATTGAGAAATGTTCTTAGGAGGAGGCATGTTAACAATAGCATCAATCTTTTTAGTATCAACCTCTATGCCTCGCTTAGAGATTATAAATCCTAATAATTTTCTCGAATCTACTCCAAAAGCGCATTTCTTAGGATTTAATCTCATATTATAATTCCTAATTCTTTCAAATATTTGTCTTAAAATATATACATGATCCTCTCTTTGTATAGATTTTTCCAGGATATCATCCACATAATCTTCCAAGATCTTATGAATGTAATCATGAAAAATCAAAGTCATAGCACGTTGATAAGTTGCTCCCACATTTCTTAATCCAAAAGGCATCATGACACAACAGAATTTCCCCCAAGGTGTTATAAATGTGGTCTTAAGTTGATCCTTAATAGGAATGAATATCTGATTATAACCCAAAAATCCATCCATAAAAGATAATAAAGCATGACCCACTGTTGAATCTGCAATCATGTCAATATTAGGTAGCGGGAAATCATCTTTTAAGGATGCTTTATTTAAATCCCAAAAATTAGTGCACATTCTGATCTTATTTTTTCCCTTAGAAACAACCAAAATATTGGAAATCCATTCAGAATAACAGATAGAGTAGATGAACCCAACACCTAATAGTTTTTCAATTTCAGGTTTTACTAGTAAAGCGATGCCCGGATTCATCTTGCGGATCTTCTATTTTACAGGTTTAGCATTAGGTTTAAGGACAATATTGTGAGTAAAAATATTAGGATCTATACCTAGCATATCTGAATATGTCCAAGCAAAGATATCTTTGTATTCACGTAAGAGGGAAACCAATTGATCATGTTCATCTTGACTCAAACATTTTCCCATCTTGATTTTTTTTCAGAATCATTCTCATCCACTTGAACTTCAATGGTGTTAGTTATTAATAAACTACTTTGCATGTGAGAATACATTGGTAAAGGAGAAATATCTTGTTTATCATGTTCTCCAAAATAAGCTTCATTGTTCAAACAATATAGCTTTCTTCTTTTATGATGAAACCTAGGTAGATCTTGGTAAGCCCCTCAAAAATCAGCAAGGGCTTCATCCTTAGAGAATATATCTAAACTAGTTTTTTGATCCATGTCAAGGAGAAGCGGATTAACCAATTTCAAATATCCAACGCAAATATGATTAGCATTAAGAGGAAAAGAGGAGGGTTTCCTATAAGGATTGAATCCTAACCCATAAGTATAATCACAACCCTCATTCTCCAAGGGAACTTGTATACCTTGCTCATTTTTACCAAAACCTTTCCCATTGAATCCTAATTTCTTGAGTAAATGATAACCAAAACCATATATGTCTGACATATTAGATTGAGTTAAAGGAGCATCATATGTCACTATGTCATAGAAATCTAGTTTTATTGTCTCAATCATCTCATCACGAGAAGGAGCAACAAAGTTACTTTTTAATTCCTCAGAAAGTGGAGAAGGAATAAAAACTTGTTTTTCAAATTCATTTTGTTCTTTCACAAATTCCAAATCTGAGACATTATATTCACCTATGAAAGAAGGATTGAAATCCAATGTTCCCCAATCATCTTCCGTTAGAGAAGAAGATGGAATTTTAGCTTGTTTATTTTCAGGCGGTTGCTCAAGTTTTTTAATTGGTTGTATAGGCTCAGGAACCTTAGTATATTCTACATTTAGGAAAGGATTTGGCACATCATCCACATGTAATGTGTACATTAGATTGTTATAAATGAACCTCACCTTACGATGGAGAGTAGAAGGAACCGCATGCATAGTATGTAACAAATATCTTCCTAATAACAGGTTGTAATTGAGTGGTCCTAGTATAACATGGATAGGAGTGTAGAGGAGAATAGGACCAACTTTAATAGGTAGCGTAATAATACCCAAGGTCTTCTTTGCAATATTATCAAATCCACAAATAGGAATATTATCCATTTTAATGCTTGTAAGATCGACCTTTATTTCCCTAAGCATATCCATGCTACAAACATTAAGCCCAGATCCATTGTCAATTAATGTTCTACGAATGATACTCTGATTAATAGAGACAACAATCATAAGAGCATCATATTGATTCTGCACCTCAACAGAAGGTAAATCATCGTCTGAAAAGAAAATAGGAGGCACAAAAGGCATAGTATGCATGCACTCCAAAAATTAATTAATGTTCTCTTGGTTAGGAGGCAGAGTGGGAAGAGTGGATAAAGCTTTTTGCAACACCTCATGATATGTAGGAGAAGTTTGAAGTAACTTCCATAAAGAGATCTTAGTTGGAGTAACACATAACTGTTCAACTAAATCATATTCCTTAAAGGAAGAAGGTAACCTAGGTACTGGAGGAAGTACGGGTTGAGAAGGAGGTAAAGTAGCTGGGATAGTAGGCTGAGGATTATTTCGTGTGCGATAAGCATGCAAAATAGAATCTGTGTTATCAAAGAAGTCCAAAGGATCTCTAGGTTTACCTTTAATAATTATCTAAGGACATCCTTTTACTGTCATTAAAGGTTTAGGTAATATCATTTTAGGTGTCTCAATGTTGCAAATAGAGGAATATGAATGTGACCATGCATACACTCTATGGTAAAGGTCAATTGGAGAGGTTGTGGAGGAGGATGAAATAGGAATGGAATTCGTGGTGATCTCATTCGAACCATTTGCATTCTCACTTCCATGTACCTCATTAAGGGATCTATCCGTTTGCACATTAAAATCCTCATCAAAGTATTCAAAACAAAAATCATACATGTTGAACACAAAGTAACACTACAAGCATGAAAAATGTAAATGTTTTTATATTTTTAGAGTAATTTTGTGAACTTTTTTTTGAAATATGAATGCAAGAAAAAGAAATCTACTTCTATATTAATGCAAGATCTAATTATGAAATATAGATCTAACACCAAAGAAAAAGAAAGCATTGTCTCATGTCGGGTTAACCAAAATGTAAGATCTAAATTTGGCTTGCATGTGAGGTCTTCTAGATGATAGGAATTGCATATAAAAAGAGACCCTAGGTCCAATTTTAGTCTTATAAAATTAATTATTATGATAAGGATTTGAGAATACTTGTAAATAAATATGGAGTGAAATACCTACCTCGTATCATAGAAGATCTAAAGAATGATGTTTTATGAGGTCTGTACTCTGTTTCTGGGAAATGTGAAGCATGATCTGGAACAAAAATGCAAAGATGAACAAAACCCAGAAATATTTTTCCGATCTATCACCGTCTTGAGAAAAAGGTCGACCTTGACCCACAAATGTCAACCCTGACCCAATAATCTTGACCCTGACCTATGCTGCCTCGACAGAAAATCTGTTTTCAAATCCCAATGGTTCGCTGAAAAGGGTATCCAAATCTGGTCTCAAACCCAATGTCTGGTACCTATAACTCCCTAAAACACCACCTGCAAATATCTGAAAAAGAGGGTTTTGGGGTAGCTATATAGGGTTTTACCTTAGTCAATCCCCCATGTTGGTGATCTCCTCCTCCATGAATAGCTGAATATATAAATTATGTGTGTGTGTTTTTCTCGTTGGAAAGAGTCTTTGAATATGTAATATCAAGATCTAATCCTCTAGATTAACAATCCTAACATAACATAGAAATGAGAAAGTAATGCATAGATTTGAATATTATGAAGAAATAATACCAAGCCCCCAAGCCTAAATTATTCCCACCAACTCATAATCTATAGTTGCTACCCCATGATAATGTCTTTTGAATGCTTGAATGTTGAGAATGGTAGATCTAAAAAGAAGAGCACCTTCTTGCTTCAATGAAGATCTACAATATCTTGTCCATAGAATTCTTGAATGTATCAATATGTCCTCATGGCTTGTCCTTCTATATCATCATTTTTCTTGTTTGCATCATCATTGCATCATTTTATCTCCCAATTTTGTTTTATGATCAAATGAAGGAAAAAGTGAGTGTTTATATAGAGATCTCAATATAGGTCTCCTAGGGCAATGCGAGGGACCCAAATTAAAATTTCACCTTGAATTATGGTCCAGTCACCATCACCAACCAAGGAGGAAATGAATTAAATTAAATATCGGGGAAAACACTTCTGCATCTGAACCTGGGGACCTATTTTAAGTTTAGAACCCCGATAAGCTCCGGAAGTGAAAGCGGGGACCAACACCCGACATAGGTCTATGTTGACCTCACCCTTGACCTAGGTCAAGGTTGAACTTTCCCCTAACCTAGGTCAAGTTTGACCTCGACCCTGACCTAGGTCAGGGTTGATTTTGACCCTAACTTGAGGTTTCAGGAAGGTTACCTAGTGGTATCTGTGAGATTCCCAAGTCAGTCGTGGACCTAGGAAGGTGATGGAACATTCCAAAATGCTGAGAAAAAGGCCTAGAGGCCTAGAGAGAGTATGATAAGGTATACAAGGGCCCACACATAGGTCCTACCTAGAAAATAGAGTCTTGGAGAGGGAAACCAAGGAGAATCCATAAGATCCTAACCCTAATTTCACCTAATCATGTAGAATCAAACATAAATGTATCCTAAATGCAAATCTAATATGCAAGCATACTAAAATGAAGGTGCTAAACCTACCAAAATGGGATTGCTTCCATTTTAAGATGATACATAAACATGTGTTATCTTTTAACTTACTTTGAGTCATCATGCCAGCTCTTTTATCTCCAATAATCTGATTCTGCCGATGATGTCTTCTTACATATTTGGAAAGTATAGGTTCAATTATTTGTTCTTCATTGTCTTCTCCTATAGGTTCATTGTGTTCTTGTTCATGATCTTCAGTTTCAACATTTTCCTAATTCTTGGTCTATGCTTCCTGTTGCCTGGTAACATTACCCTATTTTACGATAACTATTGGGATAATGGAAAGGGTGTGTATTGAGAGGGGAGGGGTGAATTAGGACCCTCAAAATTTTTTAATCAATTCTTTGTAACCACTATTCTATATTAATCGACTGAGTAGATTACATACATCAAACATATAGTATCATTGCTGAAATGTAAATGCATGTAAAATAAAGAATACACATACATGAAATTTATTACTCGTGACACTAGTATTTTGGTATTGCAGAAAAATATTGTTAGAAGGTATTAGCTATGGTGGGGATGAGACCCACAAAATTTCACTCCTTTAGCAATAAAAAATCTTGTTAAAGCTTACAAAGGGTGATCAATTCTGATGATCTTACCCTGTTAGGAGTAACAATGAGATTGATTAAATCTACCTCATGTGAGGATTTAGCAACACACAACCTATGTGTGCACTCAGTTAAGAGATTTACAATAAGATGGTTAAGTATACTATGTTAAGAGATTTTGGGGTCTATTACAATTGTTAGAGAGTAACAGAAATTTGATCTAAAAAATATACAATCTTAATATTTCTGATACAGATCCATTAAGTGCATACAAAACATATCACCTCAATATAA
Organism: Thuja plicata; assembly: GCA_018584345.1. Taxonomy (NCBI): domain Eukaryota; kingdom Viridiplantae; phylum Streptophyta; class Pinopsida; order Cupressales; family Cupressaceae; genus Thuja; species Thuja plicata. The sequence goes on from MU225669.1 coordinate 2,521,128, forward strand.
ATGATAATACCTTCTACTCTATTCTACTTAGTAGCCTTGCCTTAGTTCTGAAAACTAATTTTTGCAATATAATTTCTGTCCTTAAAATCCCTTGTCTAATCTTTGATGTCTGTAGTATGGCGGCTACTTGATCATTTCTTGATCAACATACATTACAAAATTACATCTATATATTTATATATCAAATGATATGAACTAATTAGGGCTTAAAAATTACATCCCTACCCTAAGATCAATGGTGTACACAATTTACCTTGATCATCTAACATAGGAGACGTAAACAATTAATCTTGTAAATCCATAATTAATGTCCTCCTTGATTGTGTAAATTGTTATCTAGGCTAGCTATAAGTTGTTAAAAATAATAATGTGCCATATCTAACTTTTATGTGGCCTCTATTCCACTCAATTAATGATGTCTCTCGTTGCTCGGTGTAGACTTTGTATCTTGGTTATACGGTTGTTTGGTTATGTTGTGTAGCTCGGTGTTGTCTACTACTCAGTATAGTCTATCAGCTTGGGTATCAATGTACTCAGTTAACTCTAGGCATGATCAGTGCTCTTGGTTAACTTTTCACTTTGATGAATATACCAACTGTCCTATTGTGACTCTGTTATTGTTTGTCCATTATGCATGCTTGATAACTAATGACAACTTCAATGTATAATTTGAGTAACATTCTCCCCTTTGGCATTAGTATCAAAAAATTAGTACTACATATAATATACATGATGACTTCCCCTTTGTACATGCTCTCTCCCTTTGTATCTACTCAGTATATGTATATGAATGCATCCTAATTGTACTATCTCCCTTTACTATACATATATACATATATTTCCCTCTTTTTGAAAATAATGATAAAAGGAGTATAGCTTACAATTTGTCAAAAATGGTAGGATGGGTGTTTTTAAGATTTTCCAGTAGCTTCTCCATTCCTCCTTTAAAATTTTTAGGGTTAGTTGTTCTAAATTGATTTGAGCATGCATATCATATATGTTGTCGATTACTGACAATTTTGGGGTGGCAATTAAAGTCTTTGCCAATGTCACATGTTTCTGCATTATTACCAAATGCGGTACTAATATTTATTGGAGCTCAATTACTTAATCTCTGATTGGCTCTTCTTATTTCTTCAATTCTAGTCTCAACCACTTATTTTGGAGAACTTTGTGGTAATGCATCTGCAATGTATGTTGCTTGGTTGATAAACTGTTTTCACTATCCTTAAGATCTTGATCTATTTTTTTGTATCTTTTCACTAATCTCAGTAGTGAAGTGATCTAGAGTGCATAAATTTTGTAGAAGTGTGATGGCTTCAGATATGATAGCTTCTATTCCATTCACAAATTCAGACAGAGTTACCTTATTGACTTCCATTGTCTGGCTGATCTTCTGTGTGACCTTGTATTGAATCTTCTTCTCTGCTCTTTCTTCCAATTTCTGCTTGGCATCAACATTAGGTTTGTTAATAGCCTCGGTAAGTAGTGCAAGTTGATCAATGATGGGAGTCATGTCATTGATATCTAAATTTGGGACAACTTGCTGAAGAATCTCCTTGGCAACTTCTATTACTTATGCATTCTTATGTTCTTGCCTTAACTTATCCTGTGTTGCTTTCCTGGTGCATAATTCACCATATTTTTTCAATGTTTTGGGATCAAGTATCCTTGGATCCCATGCTGGAATCTCTATGATTTCATCGAATGTAACAACATTCTTGTTTCCTTTGTTTTTCTTATTTTTCTTCCCTTGGACACTAGATGAAAGAGATAAAGTTAATGCCAATTGAGCCTTTTTCTTGAGTTCTGGCTTTTCTTTCTTAGGACTTGATGTGATCACTTGGTGAGGTGCTTTAGTAACTGACTTTGTATCTATAGTAGAAGTATCTACTATATTAATTATGTTAGTAGGATTACCTTCACCTTGTACTTCTACATCAGTAGTATCTTTTTGTGCATCACCTTGGGTTGTTCCACCACTGTGCTCGGTCTGTGTACCTTGCTGATCACCATTGCCTTCATTTGTATATGTAACTTGCTTGGGTGTCTTTTGCTTATGTTCTTCACTCTCTATTTCAATAGCCTTGACTAAATTAGGTAGCTGGCCTGGTGCATTTACTTGGACAACCTCTAATTTGTTTTGCTCATCTAAATTCTTGGTTGCTCCGACTATCTCATCTTCCTTAGCTTTATCATCAGGATCATCTTCAGTTATGTCATTTATGGAAAACTCTAGGTGACTCATATTAGTCAATAATTGAGGAATTTCATCCAATATATTGTTAACATCTGCATCTTCAATATCTATGGGTTCTATGGTCAGTCGATATCTTTGGGTATCGATTGTGGATGTAATGTCCATTTCTTCCTCGGTATCTTGGATTTCCTGTGGTGGATTCAAAAATTTATTCCATATTTGTGTGCTCTCTATATCCACTTCTTTCATATTTCCTTTCAATATGTTCAGTTCCCATGTCTTCTTAGGAAATTTCTTGGCATACTGCTACATGATATCATTTATCTATTCTACTATGTAGTCATCTTTAATACTAGTTATGCTCTTAGTGTGCTTGCACAAGCCTATTTAGAACTCTTTACTATTCCTAGTCTTTGTAAGACCCTACCCTCTCTTCTAGGAGATTTCAAGCCCTTTCTTAGCTATCCTAGGACTTCTCCAAAACCATTCTATGAGTTGGTATGTTTTGTGCTTCACTAGGAGGTAACTACCATCAAATTTTACTCCACTTCTTCACTCTTTCTTGGATGTATCCAAGTGTATATTCAACTCCTCTTCATAAAAAGTGTTTTAGGGGGTGTAATCCATGTTTTGGAAACATCTTTAACTCCACATGATCCCATTTGGATATGGCATCAAGACTTTCCCAAATGTTCTCAAGACCCTTAGTGAATTTGGTCTTTTAGGCCTAATAGTCAATTAGCCCTAATCAACTAGTTTTTCACACTTCATTAACAACATTCACTAATAACCCCCCAAAAATTTGATCTTATGATACCCTTTACAATACATTAAATATTTTTTAGGTCTTAGGGTTCTAGGGTCTCCGTACAGTGGATTCCTAGAATTAAGGGCCAATAGGGCTAATTGGGCTATTCTGGTACAGTTTGGTGATTTCTACTTGAAAATGTATCTTAATGGATTGGATAAGGGAAAATATTTCTAGGAGGAATCTTTAGGACCTCTTTTCTCACAAAAACATGCTTGGTTTCATCCTTCCAATCATTCCTCTGCAAACAAAGACCATTAGTTCCCTAGCAAACTCCTAACCGGGTGCATAGGACTTGCCTAGGGCTTTCTACTAAATATAGCTAGCTTGCTTCTCTAAACTCATCCACTCATATTTACACTATATATAGTCTCCCCTTCCATATTCCTCTAGACCATTATGTATTTCATGGTTGGATTCTATGGGGGAGCCATTTTTCTCAAATATGCTCTGTCAACAACAACAATTATACAACTTACAAAATAATTTACAAGACTAAACAAATGAACTCTCAGAAACTTAAAAACAAAAAAAAAGATGCTTTAAAATATCCCTACTACACAAATTCAATAAAACATATATCTATTCAATCCATATTCCAACACTGACTCACAAAAGTAGGTGACTGTGCATACAAATCAGTAAATGGAGCTTTCTTTGCAATTCAAAATCTCACACTACATCCTCTAACCTCAGGAAATGGGCCTCTTGTTGGATAAATATGATTTTCCCATTAATTTTAGGAATTTATATCAACCAACCATCATCAAACACTGAAGGGAATCCAATAATGCAAAATGTTGTCATGCAACTTTTAAAAGTTGTAAATGTTGTCATGCAACATTTAGACAACTTTTTGATTTTTTCATCTAACTTAATTCTATGACCTCTAACCTATCCAAAATGATGTAGAAACATCATAGAGGAAATATTAGGCAAAAAACTAATCCTTGATAATCCTTCTAGGTTTTTAGACCCCAAATTCCCACTTTTAGCAAACTAAAGCACTAAACACACTCAAAACATAACACAACTAGGTTGGATTGATCCTAGTCAAATCCACCTAGGTAAAAACTTGAAAGACCTTCTAAGGCCTAAAATAAACACTATTGACTTGGCTCAGGTCACTACAAGCCACATCAAAAATTAGAACTAGGGATTAGCCTAGCTGCTCCTGCATCATTCTCCCCAAATAAAAGATTTCAATTCACCCTTGGATTGAGTAAGTTTGAATCAATTCCCAACTTCTTAAACTTTGTCTCCTTGATCCAAGTGGCCTCTAAATCTCCTTGGCCATGCCATTTTATTATATGTTGATAGTACACTTATGTCTAGTATTCATGTAGGACCTTGAATCAAGCACCTTCTCTGTCATCTTAGGTGGTGTAGGGGTTAAGTTTAGGTCCTCCACTTCTTGTAAGACCTCAGTAAGGCTTTGGTCTAGATCTAGAGTAGGCCCCTTATAGAGGATCAGATCTGCAACATTAAAGACTAGAGACAAACCAATATCCTCAGGGAGCTCAACCTTGTATGCATTGTTGCCATATTTGGCCAGAATAGTACATGGTCCTATTTTCCTCATCTGTAGCTTGTTGGGTACTCCCTTTTGTAACCTTTCCTTGTTCAAATGGACCATAACAAGATCCCCCACCTAGAATTGGACTTCCTTCTTCCTTTCATCCACCTTTTTCTTTATCTTTGTAGTGTTCTCTATCAAAGTTTTTCTTACTAATTCATGCACCTCTTTCATGGAGTGTAAAAATTCATCTTCATAACCACTTCCCTTAGCTCCATCTTTTAACTCTATAAGTTCAAATGTCCCTCTAGGGTGTATTCCATAGATATTTTCAAAGGAACTCTTTCCATTTGTTTTGTTGATAGTATCATTATATGCATATTCTGCCTATCCTAAGAGTTGGTCCCAATCTTGACCATACTACTTAGTGAGACACCTCAATAGGTTCCCTAGGCTTCTATTAATCACCTCAACTTGACCATCTATCTGAGGGTGACATGCAAACCCAAAGGACAGATTGGTTCCTAATTTTTTCCACAGTGTCTTCCAAAAGTGACTCATCAATTTTGTGTCTCTATATGAAACTATCCTCAAAGGTAACCCATGGATTCTCACCACTTCCTTGAAGAAAATATGTGTAATGTGGCAAGCATACTGAACTATCTTGCATGAGACAAAATGTTCCATCTTGCTAATTTTTTCTACTATCACATATATACTATCAAATCCTTATTTTTTCTTTGGCAATCCTAAAACAAAATTCATGCCCAAGCATTCCCAATGTCTACTTAGAATGGGGAGAGGCTGATAAAGGCTTGCATTGGAGGATGTGCCCTTGGCTTTTTGACACACTACACAACACTCCACATACTCCCTGATATCCAAATTCATTCTAGGCCAAAAATAGAACCTCTGCGCTAACTCTTGGGTCTTATTAACTCCAAAGTGACCACTAAGTGCCCCATTATGATTTTCTTGAATCGTATTTTCCCTAATGTATCCTCTAGGGACACATAAATCAATTCCATTAAAACAATAAATCACTCTGAGTTGTATTTTCATAAAATTCACCATGGAAATGATTCCTATTCTCTTTACATACCTTGTATATCTCTGCAAAGTCTTCATCCTCTGCATATAAGTCCTTGAAAATCTCAATGCCAATACTCTGCAATTGTACTTCTTGTAGTGTCAAAATTCTCTTAATAAGTGCATCAGCCACTTTGTTCTACAATCTTCTCTGATGCTTGATGTTCAAGGTGTAAGCCTACAAGTAATCCACCCATTTTGTGTGCTTGTGACTGAGCTTGTCTTGGGAGTTCAGAAAATTAAGTGCTTTGTTGTCTGAACAAACCACAAATTCCTTGGGAAGAAAATAATTCCCCCATTTTCTTAGTGCTTGAACTAGATCATACATCTCCAATTCATAGGAAGAATACTTCCTCTTTGCATCACTAAGCTTCTCACTATGAAAAGCCACTAGTCTCCCTTCTTGGCTTATAACTTCCCCAATAGCAACATATCTAGCATCACACTCAACTATGAAAAGTTTCTCAAAACTTGGTAATATTAAGATGGGTTGAGTGGAAATCTTCTTCTTCAAAAAATCAAATCCTTGGTTAGCTTTCTCGTTCCATACAAACTTAGTTTTCATCCCATATTTTATGGTATCCAACATAGGAACAAAAATAGCACTAAATTGCTCAATGAATTTCATATAATATTGAGCTAAGTCATGTAAGCTTCTCCCCTCTATTGTATTTTTGGGGGTAGGTCAATTGATGATGGCTTCTACCTTGCTTGGATCCATCTTAAGGTTTCCATGAGACAACACAAAACCAAGATACACTAGCTCATGTTAGGAATTCACACTTATCCAAATTGATCATTACCTTTTCTTCATGCAGTCTCTTAAACATAATTTATAGATTCCTTAAGTGTTCTTGATGCAGGAGCATCTGAAGTCATTGGAAATCTTGCACAACCAAAAAGATAATTTTTTTTATTTCTTTACTTTTTTCTCTGTCCCTCAGGTTCTGCTGCTCGGGAAGGCTTGTCTCTGTCGCTCGGGTTCTGTTGCGCGGGCATGCCTATTGTTTGTTTCTCGGTCATGCTTACTGATGGGTTTTCTATTTCTTGGGTTTCTCTTCTATCACTCAGGCATGCTTTTTTTTTTTTTCTTGGTTTTTTCTTTTCCCGAGTCACTCTGTTGCTCGATCATGCTTTTCCCAAGATGCTCATTTTGGGAGTTGGATCTTTAGCCAACTTCCTCAGTTATTTTTGATGGCTTAATTTATTTGGGTTCTGTCATTAGGATCTGTGTGGACCTAAATCTGGGTCTCACTTATGGATTTGAGTGTCAAACTCTCTCTTATTTGTCTCTTGTATATATTTTCTTCTATGTTCTTAGTTTAGGGAGTTTAGAAGTAGCAGTGCTAGAATAAGATTTGGATTATCTATAAGTAGTTATGTGACCTCGTATGTAAGAAGATCATATTGTAATTCATTGAATATATGGTTGAAACTAGGAAGGCCTTACAACCTGGCATGTATTGAGTTTGATAAATTAATGATAAAGGATCTCTATGTTTTCTTCTCTCACTATGTTTTTTGGCTTTTGTATTGGTTTAGCAAGGTGGTTTGGTAGTTTGGGAGAGCCTTTGGCCCCATCTCCAATCCCCCTTGTGTCAGGTGGTATCAAAGCATTGGTGAGATCTAAGTTCCTTCTTGTAAGCCCTAAACCCTAGTTGGTGATATTTTTGTGGGGTAGTATATTGTGATCTAACCTAAAATTGTAGAGGGATTCGAGTTGGTTCATAGGAGAGGAAATGCAGATCCAGGTCTAGCTAATATGCTTAGACATATGGCTGCTAGACTGGAAGCTATTGAGATAGCCCAATGTAGAGGAAGACATCTTGATGATGTTAGTGATGATTAAATTGAAGAGGTACAAGGTGAAGTTTCACCTGCACCTGTGATGGACGAGGAAGAAGAAAGATTACTGAGAGCCTTGACAAGTTTGAAATCCACACCTCAGTTCAATCCTCCTAAGTACAGTGGAAATTTGGATTCTAAGGAATTGATTGAGTCAAAAGATTAGATAGAAAAGTATTTTGAATATGAGAATATATCAGAGGATAACAAGGTGAAGATTGAAAGTACAAAGTTAAAAGGTCATGCATCCTTATGGTGGGAACATCTGCAATTGGATAGGAAGAAGAAAGGTAAAGACAAATTCAAGGTATGGGATAAGATGGTGAACAAATTGAAAGTAAAATTTCTACCTTGTGATTATCATATTAACCTAATAAGGAGAATGCAAATCTTGAAGCAGAAGGATAATCTATGAAAGACTATACTGAAGAATTCTATAGATTAGACATCAAATTTGGACATGTTGAAGATGAAGTGGAAAGAGTATCAAGATATCTAAATGGTTTGAGAAATTCTATACAAGATGAGATCAGTTTGGTCAAGATGGAAAGCATTGAAGAGGCATATCAATTTTCCCTAAAAGCTGAGGAAAATTTCAATAGAAGATATGAACAAAGACAAAGAGGAAGAGGAGTTAGATTCCCTAGAGGAAGAGGTAGATCTCATGGTGAAAATAGTAGATCTAAACAAGACAAGTCAATTTCAGACACATCTCAAGATAAAGGAAAGATTTAATGGAAAGGTGGAAGTTCATATCAAGGAAGAGGTGATTACTCTAGAGGTGGTTATAGCAGAAAAAAATTCCAAATAACTTGTTACAATTGTGGAGAAGAAGGACATTAATCCATTGAATGTACACATGTAAGCAAGAAAGGTGGTAGTAGTAGAATAAATTCTTTGGCACAAGAGGAACCATCTAGTGAACCTGAAAGTAATCTCATGATCAAAAGGATACTATGGAGTGAGAAGGATAAGAAAGATCTGATCAGAAAAATTTTGTTGATGACTAGATGTAGAGTTGCAAGAAAAGTTTGGAAGGTAATTGTTGATAGTGGAAGCTCCGATAATCTGGCATCTGAGTAAATGGTTGCAAATTTTTAGTTGGAGAGGATGAAGTATCTGAATCCCTATTAGATCTCAAGGATCAAGGATGAACATACATTAATGGTGAGTGAACAATGTTTTGTGAATCTAAATATTGGAAAGTATTATGATAAGGTGTTGTGTGATATTATTCCTATGGATTTTTGTCATATTTTGATGGGTAGACCTTGGAAATATGATAGACATGCTATACATGATGGAAGATTGAATAGATATTCTATTTGGGTTGATGGTAAGAAGAAAGTTTTGTTACCTTTGGTTGAAGAATTTGTTCGTGAGATATGTACATCTGTGAAAGTCTTTTTGATGGAAGGTAGACCATTTGTTAAGGATTTGAAAAGAAATGATATATGTTATGCTTTGATTCCTAACAAACCGAGTAAGAATATAGAAGATGACATTCCTGTAGAAGTTGAGAAGTTACTCATTGAGTATAAGGAGATAATTTTAGATAATGTACCTAATGGTTTGCTACCAATGAGATATATTAGTCATTGTATGGATTTGATTCCTAGAGATAGTTTACCAAACAAAGCACCACATAGGTTAACACCGACCAAGAATGAAGAGCTTAACCAAAAATTTCATGAATTGTTGAATAAGGGTTTGATCCAAGAGAGTTTGAGTCCATGTGCAGTACCTACTATATTGGAACCTAAGAAGAAAGGAGAATGGAAAATGTGTACTTATTCCAGAGAAATCAACAAGATCATAGTGAAGTATAGGTTTCCTATAACGAGAATGGATGACATAATGGATTGTTTGAGTGGAGGAAGATATTTTACCAAAATTGATTTGAAAAGTGGATATCATCAGATTAGAATCAAAGAAGGTGATGAATAGAAGAATGCTTTAAAGACAAAGGAAGGTTTGTATGAGTGGTTGGTTATGCCTTTTGGTTTAACTAATGCACCGAGTACTTTTATGAGGTTAATGAATGAATTTCTGAATAAATTCTTGAATAAGTATGTGATTGTATACTTGGATGATATATTGATATTCAGTAAGACTAGAGAAGAGAATTTGATGCATATAAGACAAGTGTTGTAGAGATTGAAAGAAGAAAAGTTGCTGATAAATATGAAAAAGTGTTCTTTCATGAAAGAAGAACTTGTGTATTTGGGTTTGGTGATTTCAGCTGATGGTTTGAAGATGGATCCTGAGAAGGTTGAATCTATATTGAATTGGCCTACACCTAAAAATGTCAGTGAGGTAAGATCATTTCATGTATTGGAAAGTTTTTATAGGAAGTTTATTAGAAATTTTAGTTCTATTTATAATGCTATGACTGAAATAATGAGAGGAGAAAAAAGGGAATTCAAATGGACACATGGAGCTGATAAGAGTTTTGAGACTTTGAAGTTGAAGGTTGCTAAATTACCTATGTTAGCCTTACCTGATTTCCAAAAGGTATTTCAAGCTGAATGTGATGCAAGTGGAAGTGCAATTGGAGCTATATTGACTCAAGAAGGTAAACCTGTTTCTTTCTTTAGTGAAAAGTTGAATGATGCAAAAAGGAAATATTTTGTCTATGATCAAGATTTCTATGCTATTGTTCAAGCTATGAAGAAGTGGAGACATTATTTCTATGCTATTTTTAAAGCTATGAAGAAGTGGAGACATTACTTGATGCCAAATGAATTTGTATTGTATACTGATCATAAGGCTTTACAATATTTGGGTATCCAAAATAAGTTGAATTAGAGACATATGAAATGGGTAGAGTATTTGCAGAGCTTTACATTTTTTATCAAGCATAAGAGTGGATTTTCTAACTGAGTTACTGATGCATTGAGTAGAAGAAGATCTTTGTTGACAAAAATGAGAATTGAAGTTCTTGGTTTTGTTGATATGAAACATTTGTATGAAAGTGATCATGATTTTTTAGAGCAGTGGAGAGTGCGCAGAACACCTAATTCAAATCAATCAAATAATTATGAAGGTTATTTCATTCAGGAAGATATGTTTTTCAAAGGTATTAAGTTGTGTATATTGAGAGGATCAATGAGAACTAATTTGATAAAAGAGAAACATAGTAGTGGATTGGCTGGACATTTTGGCATTGATAAAACATTGAGTTTGCTTAAGGAAATGTATTTTTGGCCTCATTTGTATAAGGATGTTAAGAAATTTGTGAAAATTTGTGGAGTTTTTCAAGTTGCAAAAGGAGTAAGTCAGAATACTAGTTTGTATACACCTATTACTGTTCTTGAGAAACCTTGGAGTGATATCAGCATGGATTTTTTTCTTGGTTTACCTAGGACAATAAGAGGTAATGATTCTATATTTATTGTTGTGGATAGATTTTCTAAGATGACACATTTCATACCATGTAAGAACACATTAGATGCATTACATATATCAGATATTTTATTTAAGGATATTGTTAGATTGCATGGATTACCAAAGAGTATTATCTCTAACCGAGATAGTAAATTTGTAAGCTATTTTTGGAGAACACTTTGGAAGAAGTTGGATACTGAGTTGAAGTTTAGTTCTACATTTCATCCATAGACTGATGGACAAATAGAGGTTGTAAACCAAAGTTTGGGTAATTTGTTGAGATGCTTATTTGGAGACACACCAAGCAATTAGGATTTGATGTTGGCACAAACAGCATTTTCATACAATAGTTTAGTAAATAGAAATACTAAAAAGACACCTTTTGAGATTGTTCATGACACACAATCGAGAGGTATATTAGACTTGAGAGATATTGCTAGAGAATAGAAAAGAAGTGCTAAAGTAGAGGAATTTGTAAAATTTATGAAGACATTGCATGAAGATGTAAAATAGAAGCTAGAAAAAAGTAATCATAAGTACAAAGATAGTGCAGACAGAACAAGAAGACATAAAACATTTGAAGTTGGTGATGCTATAATGGTTCATTTGAAGAAGGTAAGATTTTGTATTGGAACATATGGTAAACTGAAGATGAAGAAATTTGGTCCTTGCAAAATACTGAGAAGATTTGATAGTGGAAATGCTTATGAAGTTGAATTACCTGATGACATGGATATATCACCTATATTCAATATTTCAAACTTGTATGAATATCATGAACCTGATGAAGAAGTGACTATACCAAGTGATTATCCAAAGAAATAGATAGAGGATGTTGAGAAGATCCTGAAACAAATAATTGGTAGAAGCATGAGAGGAAGAGAATACATGGGGTATCTGGTAAAGTGGAAGAATATACCGATTGAGGACTCATCTTGGATTTATCAATCTAAGTTAGATTAATTTCAAGTTGGACCTGATAAATGATTTAGAGAATCATTTCTTGTAACCCCAGGTATCTGATGCAGGAGCCTCTTGGGTCATTGGAAATTTTTCACAACCAAAAATATGTTTGTTTATAGTTCTTTACTTTGTTCTCCATCGCTCAGGTTCTACTAGTCAGGCAGGCTTATCTCTGTCACTCAGGTTCTATTTCTCAAGCATGCCTATTGTTTGTTGCCTAGTCATGCTTACCGATGGTTTTTCTATTGCTTAGGTTTATCGTCTCTCACTCGGGAATTTTTTTTCTATTGCTCGGGTTGTTCTTTTCCCGAGTCACTATGTTGCTCAGTCATGCTTTGCCCGAGATTCTCATTTTGGGAGTTGGTCTTTGGCCAACTTCTTCAGTTAATTTTGATGGCTTAATTGATTTTGGGTATCTCATTGGGATCTATTTGGACCTAAATCTGGGTCTCACTTATGGATTTGAGCATCGACCTCTCTCTTGTTGGTCTCTTGTATATATTTGCTTCTATGTTCTTAGTTTAGGGAGTTCAGAAGTAGCAATCCTAGAATACAATTTTGATAATCTGTAAGCAGGTCTGTGACCTCATGTGTAAGAAGATCATATTTTAATTCATTGAATATATGAATGAAACTGGTAAGGCCTTACAGCTCGACATGTACTGAGTTTGATAAATTAATGATAAAGGATATTTATGTTTTCTTCTCTCACTATGTTGTTTGGATTCCACATTGGTTCAACAAGATGGTTTGGTAGTTTGGGAGAGCCTTTGGCCCCATCTCAAATCCCCCCTATGTCAATTCTTCTTTAGTCCTTCTAAAGATTGGGAAATCATCCAAATACACTACAATAAAATTACCAATGTAGTCCCTGAGAACTTCGTTTATAAGCCTCATGAATATGGATGGGGCATTTGATAGCCCAAATAGCATCACAATCCATTCATACAAAACTTCTATGGTTTTGAAGGTAGTCTTCCATTCATCTCCCTCATTGACCCTAATTTGATGATAACCACTCTTTAGGTCAATCTTTGTAAAGTACTCTTCTCCTCCTAAATAGTCCATTAGGTCTTCAATCCTAGGAATAGGAAACCTATACCTAATGTTGATTTTGTTAACATCTCTTGAATCATTTCATAGCCTCCAAGTTCCTCCCTTTTTGGGTGCTAGGATAGTGGGTATGACACATGGGCTTATACTTTTTCTAATGAGGCCTTGATTTAGGAGCTCTTTGATTTATTTAGCAATTTCCCAATTTTGTTGAGGGGTCATCTTATAAGAAACCTTATTAGGTAGGGTAACTCCACGGATAAATCCAATTTGGTGACTAATATCTCTTTTAGGGGGTAGGATTTCTAGTTTTCCATCACTGACAATGTCTTTATACTCCTTAAGAAACTCTTGTACTTCTACAAGAATCTCTATCTTCTTGATTGTCTTCTTTGCATCTTGTTTCTTTGACTTCAAAAACAAATCATATTATACTCGCTCTCCTTCTTCTAGATCTTCTAGGAACTCTTTTTCACTCACCAATAGGACATTAGGGCTTGAGGCCTTCACTTCTCCTTCTCCAACAAGTGACTAGATTTTGAAAGTCACACCATCTTTCTTGAAAGAATATGTATTCGTAGCTCCATCATGCATGGCTTGTCTGTAAAATTTCCATGGCTTTCCTAGTAAAAGGTGACATGCATCCATGGGTAGCATGTCACATAGTACCTTATCTTTATATCTTCCAATTGAGAAGTCCACCCATGCTTGTTCATTCACAAGGACATGTTGTCCTTAGTTCAACCAAGTAACCTTGTATGGATTACTATGTGGAATCCTCTTCATCTTCAGTTTACTAACTTACTCTTCTGACAAAATGTTGTCAGTATACCCTGAGTCTATGATGAATATACACACTTTACCCATTTGTTTGCACTTCACTTTGAATAGTGCTCTTTTCTGGCTTGGCTCCTCCCTCACTAGTTCTTTGATTAGTTTTCTCCTTATCATCAGATTATCTCCTTCTTATGATTCTATGGGTACCTTAGGGTGTTTTTTTCCACCACTAGACTCCTCTTGCACAAAATTTACTCTCTTTTCACTTCCTTGGGAAGTAGAGCCTTTCTACAGACACCTATAGGCAAGATGTCCCACTTGGTTGGAATGATAGCATTTCATAGTTGAAAATTAAGAACCTCTTCCTTGGATATTTCCTCTTCCTCTCCAATTAGTATTATAGCCTCTTCCTCTATTGAAGCTTCCTTTGCTTGAACTTCCTTCTTGTTGTTCAGTTAGCTTGGTCTATCCTTGAGTCTTGGATTCTAAACTTCTACCACCATATCCACTTCTTTGACTTTTGTAATCTCTTCCTCTACCTCTGCCTCTAGTATTACTTGTATCTTGTTTCTTTATTAATTTCTCTTCCACCTTAACTACAAGTTGGTGGCATCTTTGAATAGTGGTAGGAGTCAAGAGACTCAACTCATCTTGGATATTCCATCTTAGACCATTTAGGTATCTCGCTACCTTCACACTTTCATCTTGTGCAACCCTTGATCTCATACATAGCCTTTGAAACTCTTTATTGTAAGAGTTAACATCTAAGTCTTTTTATCTCAGACTTTGTCTTCTTTTATGTAACTAAATTTAATAGTCTTCAGGTTCATATGCATCTCTAATTATTTCTACCATAGCCTTCCAAGTGGCAATGAGTCTCTCTCTCTCTCTCTCTCTCTCTCTCTCTCTCTCTCTCTCTCTCTCTCTCTCTCTCTCTCTCTCTCTCTCTCTCTCTCTCTCTTCTTGCATAAATTTTCACCAAGTGAGTGTAGACCCTCTAAGTATTTCCTTATCTACCTTTACATTGTGAGAGCTTCATTTATGCCATCACACTTGAAGTGGTTCTCAAGTCCTTCAATCCAATCAAGGAATACCTCTTGTTCCATCTTTCCACTAAAGAATGGAATTCCTTCGAATGCTTTCCCACTTAAAGCCTTCAATGCTTTTAAGAATGGTTATTCTATGAGTAAATAGTCTAGTTCAGGGATCTCCTCCTTAATTGCTACATCTCTGTATTTTCCTTCCACTTTGTCCTTGAATTCTTCTGTATTTTCCTCCACTTGGTTCAATTTATGTTCTAATTGGGCCAATCTATCTCTGAGAAATCTATTCTCTTCTTCTTTCTCATACACTTTCTTTACAAGTTCTGGATTAGTCACCAGTGTAGAATCTCCTACTGACTCTGTTGGTTGAAACATTCACCACAAGCCAAATATTATTGGCTCTAATACCAATTTGATAATTATGCTCTTAGTGTGCTTGCACAAGCCTAACTAGGAATCTTTACTGTTCCTAGTCTTCACAAGACCCAACCCTCTGTTATAGGATATTTCAATCTATTTCATAGCTAGCCTAGGAATTCTCCAACACCACTCTATGAGTTGGTAACTTTTGTGCTTCACTAGGAGGTAACTACCATCAAATTTTACTCCACTTCTTCACTCTTACTTGGATGTCTCCAAGTGCATTTTCAACTCCTCTTCATAAAAAGTGTTGAAGGGGGTGTAATCCAGGTTTTGGAAACTTATTTAACTCCACATGATCCCATTTGGATAGGGCATCAAGACTTTCCCAAATGATCTCAAGACCCTTAGTGAATTTGGTGTTTTATGCCTAATAGTCAATTGGCCCTAATCAGCTAGTCTTTTACACTTCTTTCAAAAATTTCCCAAATAACCCCCCAAAAAAAGTTGATATTCTAATTCCCTTTTCCAAGACATTAAATATTTTGTAGGTATTAGGGCTCTAAGGTCTCCATACAGTGGATTCCTAGAATCAAGGGCCAATAGGGCTAATTGGGCTATTATGGTGCAATTTGGTGATTTCTACTTGAAAATGTATCTTAATGGATTGGATAAGGGATAATATTCCTATGTGTCTATAGGACCTCTATGCTCAAAAAACCATGCTTGGTTCATCCTTCCAATCATTCCCCTACAATCAAACACCATTAGTTCACTGGCAAACTCCTAACTGGGTGCATAGGACTCGCCTAGGGCTTGCCACTAAAAATAGCTAGCTTGCTTCTCTGAAATCCTCCAATCATATTTACACTATATAGAGTCTCCCCTTCCATATTCCTCTAGACCATGATGGATTGCACTGTTGGATTCTATGCAGGAGCCATTTTGCTCAAATCTGCTCTGTCAACACCAACAACTATACAACTTACAAAATAATTTACAAGACTAAACAAATGAACTCTCAGAAGCTTCAAATCAAAACAAAATATTCTTGAAAATATCCCTGGTAGAAAAATTCAACACAATATCTAGCTATTCAATCCATCTACTAACACTGATTCACAAAAGTAGTTGATTGTGCATACAAATCAGTAAACAAAGCTTTCTTTGCAATTCAAAATCTCACACTACATTCTCTAACCTTTGGAAATGGGCCTCTTCATGGATAAATATTTTTTTTTCCATTATTTTAGGTAGTTACACCAACCACCCATCATCAAACACCAAAGGGAATCCAATATTGCAAAATGTTGTCATGCAACATTTTGATAAGTTTTTGATTTTTGCATCTAACATAATTCTATGATCTCTAACCTATCCCAAATGATGTAGAAACATAATAGAGGCCATATTAGGCACAAAAATAATCCTTTCAAATCATTATAGGCTTTTATACCCCGAATTCCCACTTTTAGCTAACTAAAGCACTAAACACACTCAAAACATAAAACAACTAGGTTGGATTCATCCTAGTCAAATCCACCTAGGTAAAAACTTGAAAGACCTTCTAAGACCTAAAATAAACACTGCTGACTTTTCTAAGGTCAGTACAAGACACATCAAAAATTAGAACTAGGGATTAGCCTATGTGCTCCTGCACCTTTTAATTATAGTGAGAGTTGCCTCTCTCATATGTTTGTCAGTGTGAAGTGCATAAGTCCATCCTGAAGATATCTTATCCTATAACTTGGATGGAAGATAAGAATAAAATTCAATTGGAACTTGTTTCAAGCTGATCATCATACCTATAATTTCTTCTTCAAGTTTTTACTTGCTCTTGGTAGTCACATTAAAATAGGCATGTATCTTTAGATGTCCTAATCGTCTGGCTATGATGATTGCCTCTGCAATCTCATCAATAGTCTAAGGTGTCTTATTCTGTACAACCTTGTTTTTTTCTATATTGTCATCAGAATCATCATTGTAATCTTTTTTCCTTACATATATTTCCCTTTGCCTTTGTGCAGGATTCTCGGTAGTTCCTGTAGACACTTAAATCTGTCCATTACCCTTATCCTAGCCTAATTAAATAGATATTTATTATTTATTTAATAATCCCTATCTTACCTTTAATTAAATAAATTTACATTTATTTAATTAAGAATCTTCTTTATCCCTATCCCCGATTAAATAAATTTACATTTATTTAGTCTTATCCTATTCCATTTCCCTTAAAGTTTAATTAATTCTTAAATTAATTAAACTAACCTAGCTTATCCCTTTTTCTCCCACTTACAATTAAATATTGAATTTAATTCTATTTGAGAAAATGGCTCCTAACTTTAACCCTCACCTAACCTCACTTCCCTAACCTAACCCATCCTTCTACCCCACTTTCCACTAATTAATCCTTATCTTCCACCTAATCACTCCCTAATAATTTGCACAATCCTAATCAAAGGATTAGCAAACCCAAGTCACATGTGACTCTTACACAACCCAAGTCACATGTTACTCTTACACACCACTTACACATGTTACACACACTTACACATTTGTCCTCCTTCACATGTGAACTCAACCATGAGCCATCAC
>MU225669.1:2549512-2573316 GCA_018584345.1 Thuja plicata
TTTGTCCAAATTCATAATTCCCATCTACCATTTAATCCCAATCCTACACCTAATCCCCCACATTTTGAGCTTCATGTCCAAAATCATAATCCTTATCCTCCACATAATCCCAATCCTCCAAATCCTATATCATCCCCATCCCACACTACATTTTCCATTGAATGGATCCAAAGGCTAGAAGAAAAATATAAATCCCCAAATCAAGTTGTGAAATCCCATCAAGTCATGAACTCACCACCATCCCCTCCAAATCAATACGTACCTCAATCTCCTAATTCTCATGAGTCTCCCATCCCTCCATCCACTAAATTTGAAGCTTCCACCTCCTCCATCACATTACCCCCACAAGTCTACACATGTCAAGAACTTGTTCCAAAGCATGATATCATGGATTCCTCTTCTCCTCTAGCTCTAAACATTCCTCCATCTTATGACACCTCTCCATCTTATGACACCTTTCCATATGAAGATCATATCCTTCCATATCAAGATCCACTTATCCTCCTTAACCCATCTCATGATCCCATTCCTAATCAAGATCATGACATCCACTCCACCTCATCCAATGATTCCCCCCCATGTCAAGAATTAACCTTCACTTACCTGCCACTTCATGAAGTTATTCCATGTATCCCATCCACTAAACACCCTTTGTGTCAAGATCAAATTGCTCCATCTCATGATTCCATCCCCTCCATTCCATTGCATGATTCCCTTCCATCTCAAGATCCACTCACTCCAACACATAATCCTCCCCAAAGTTAAGCTCAAAGTGCCCATTCAAATCCATGTCATGATGCCTATCCCTCTTAAAATCCTATTATCCCTCCATATGATCCTAATCCTCCACAAAATCCCATCAAACCTATCCAATCCATCTATAAACCTCATTCACATGGACTCACATCTTGTGTTCAAAATAAAAAGTGTCCCATTGGAAAAATAATGTCTCAATGTTGGTAAATATTCCACCCCTTCTACATCCAAAATTCTTCCATCTAAACTCAAATGTTCCCATTCCCCATCCTCCAAATCCATTTTAGGCCCTTATGTTAAAAAATTCATCCCTTCCTCATCCACATCCATTTTGGGCCCTTATGTTCAATACTCCATTCCTTCCTCATCCGCTTCCATTTTGGGTCCCTATGTCCCAAAAACAAATCCTTCATCCCTTCCATCCATTTTGGGTCCTTACATACCTTCATCCACCATACCCAAGTTCACCACTCCATAACCTCAAATCCATAGTAAAGATCAACAAAGGCACACATCCTTGTATTCCTTCCAACATCCACCCTCCATTATTCCTTCCTTCAACTCTCCAAAATATCTACCCTCATGCGCCCATCCCATTGCTATTGGAAGCAATTTGGATGCTATAGCTAAAATGCATAAAGCCAAAATCCAAAAAAATAAAATAAAAAAATCCAAGGATCAACATGTCCCATCTAAAAGACATGATCAAGAAAAGAAAAATATGATCCACAAGAAAGAAAATTTAAAAGGCCACGAAGGTCCAAATGAAAAAATTCAAAAATCATGTGGATTCCCAAGCTACTTATTGAAGCAATGCATCTCAAATAAAAATCAAATCTCACATCCAACCTTGCTAATCCAAAGCTTCTTCCCTTCATAAATCCATTTTATCCTCCATTTAAAAATCCCACATCCCTCAAATTCATTTTCGATCCTAAAAATCCTCAATCCACTATCCTAAATCCATCACCTCCTTCCTCTATTTGGGTTCCTTAATCCCAAAAGCCACTACTCCACCACCCTTCAAGGTGTCTGCCAATGATGATCTTTCTAACTCCCTTAAATCCATTTCTTCACAAGTCTTTCAACCTCCCATCCATTATCCACCAATCCTTACCCATCCCCCCATCCCATTAACCCAACCCTATTCATAAACCCTTATCCCCCCTTGATCCCCTCATCCATTTCATCTCCCCTCCCACCATCCTACCAACATCTATGAGCATTTTTCTAAAAGTCCTTGATCCATTATATATATAGAAAAAGACATCTCAATGGATATTATCCATGTCACTATATGATTTAGTCCTTCCTCCATCTTCCTATTACATATCCATTGTCTTCCAAATCCACTTATATATCCATTTACTTATCATCATTCCCTTGCACTCTATACTTGGGGGCAAGCTCCATCCATGCCTATGCTACCATATATACCTTCCACATACCCTATCCACCATCGACCATCCTATCTAAGTCCATCATCCATTTCCCATCTTTGATCTTGACTATCCTATACTTTCCTGCCACTCATATACTCCATGTTTCATATTCACTATCCATCATCCTATCTATGTCCATCATCCTCTATCCATGTTTGATCTTTCCATCCTATCCATGTTCTCCATTTCATAGTCCTTGTCTTATACATTTCCTCCACCCCCCTTCCATAATCCTATATAATTCCCTCCTTCTTTCCCATGTCTTTTGATCTTGATTACCCTATACATTTACTCCATACATTATCCATTATTCTATCTTATCCATATTGTTCATATCATATCCCCTCTCCTATTCATACCCTCCATCTCATATATCTTTTCCCAATCCATTCCACTTTGCATACCTTTTCTCTTCCTTACAAAACTAGAGGTACTCATACATCCATACATGCTTTGGACAATACACGCCTTCCTCCCCTCCATGCATATCATTTTCACAACTATCTATACATATCATTTATCCTTTATCCACCATCTCTCCATCCTTCATCTTCCCACCTCTAGTATGGGGGCATCCTTTAAAACATAGTCCTTGGATCCTAATCCACTCATTCCTCATTATTCAGTCTTCCACTCACATCCCTTACACACCATCTTTCTCTTTTTTGCATCCTTTATCCCCAATATTCCTATCCTTCATTTTCCTACTACTAGTGTGGGGAATTTCACTCCTTTACCACCTAGTTCTTGAATCTCCATTATTCAATCCCACATTCCCTATTCATCCATTCAATATTACATATCCATCCATTTCCTTCATTTATCTCCCATCCAATCCATCTCTCCATCTCCACCATTCCTTGGCTATCCCTTGTCCTTGGTCCGATTCCGATTCTATCAAATTCATATTCAAGCATTAAAATCTTATCTTCCTCTTCCATTCATTGCTTTTCTAATCTAATCCATTCCTCTTCCATTCTATCTATTTTCTAATCCAATCCACTCCTCTTCCATTCTATTTACCTTATATTCCAATTCATTTATCTTCTTCCAATTCAATTCTATCCAATCCATTTCTCTTCTAGTCTAATCCATTCATTTCTCTTCTAGTCTCATCCATTCATATTCTATTCTATCCACTCTATTTCTCTTCTAGTCTAATCCATTCAAATTCCCTTTTATCCACTCCATTTCTCTTCTAATCCTCTAATTCTATCATATTCTATCTAATTCCTCTTATCTTCCAATCTCATTCTCTTTAATCTATCCAATCTATTTATTCTTCCTCTCCTCCCATCTATTTATTCTTCCTTCCAACTTCCAATCATCTTATCCATTTCATCTATCTTCTAATCCAATCCAATCATCTTCCATTCTATCCATTTTCTAATCCAATCCATTCCTCTTACATTTTGTCTATTTTCTAATCCAGTCCATTCCTCTCCCATTCTATCTTCTAATCCAGTCCATTCCTCTCCCATTCTATCTTCTAATCAAATCCATTCCTCTCCCATTCTATCTTATAATCCAATCCATTCCTCTTCCATTCTATTTATCTTATATTCCAATTCATTTATCTTCTTCCAATTCAATTCTATCCCATTCATTCCCCTTCTAATCTAATACCTTCCCATTCTATCTAATTCGTCTTATCTTCCAATCCTCTTATCAAATCATTTATCTTTCTTCCAATATATTCCTCCACAAATCCCAAAACAATCCAATCTTATGCAATCAATACTAATCCAACCAATCCAATCTTTTCATCTAGCACATGCATCCTTAATCATATCACCATATTAATCCAAATCAGCTGACAATCCATTGCCCACTTTTTCAAATCATCATCATGGGATGTATCCTTCCCAATATTTTAGATGTGCATTGTTCTTATCATTAACTTTTCCATCTTTAATCAATCATCATCAATCAATCAATCAAACAATTTTCAGCTTGACTAGGGGAAAAATTGTGGTTTTCTTTTGGTTTATGTGCATGATTGCTTGTTGCTTGTATGTGTTAGTATTTTTTTGCATCTATTATGGTCTTTTCATCCTATTGTCCCAAGGCATCATGGTCTTCCATATCATGGTGTCATAAGACATACGGTTGTATTTGACCTTTTTTATCACGTACTTGACACATTGTCATCTTGGTTCCTCATACCTTGCTACATAGTGTCAAGTACAATATCAAACTTAGGTTTCTCACACTATTGAAACATTACTTTATCTATTCTTCCTTCATTATCCCTCTCCTTTCCACTTTCTTTCTATCATTCCTATCTATTTCAAGAGCACACTTGTGTTCTCCAAACCCACATGTCCTCTCGAGGGGGCATACCACTCCTTCCTCTTCATCCTTCCTCGTCCTCTAGTGACTGGGGCATCATGCTACTAGTGATGACATTATTTTTCCATTAGTACACTTAGTGAAAAACATTGACAGAGATCACCGGCAGACTAAAGCATTACTGCTAGACAACAAGCATCACCTACAGATTACAAGCATTACTGGCAAACAACAAGCATACCTGACAGAATAAAAAGGTCACAAGAAAAATGATAAGTATAGAATCGACAAGCATCACCAGCGACACAGTTTTGAGAACTAACCCGACAAGAACATAAAAGGCTTACTCGATGACAAGTTCAAGAAATGAACACCGACGACCAAGAAAACCGACCATCAAAACTGACAGTCAGTTAAAGAACCCGCAAATTGTGGATCTGATTTTTACATGACAGATAAAGCAATGTAATTCTATTTATAGAGTTTTTATTTGTTTTAAATCATAACTTGAGGGTCAAGCAAGATTTATGTAAATTTTTTAATGCATCCTAATAGATCTAAAACATATCTAACTAAAGATCAAGGTCAAGTTGTAAACCTTGGATCTAGAGTTAACTTGCAATGCATGATTCAAGAATTGAGCCTAATTTAGTATAAATAGAAGTTCAAACTAAAGTGTGAGTTATGAATTCATTATTGTTGATAGCCACACAGAGAATCTAAGGAGAACAAGGTAGAATTCATGAAAAGTTCAGAAACAAATCACATCAGTTGTCAAGAACACACAGAGGCTACCGATAAGCAAATAAAGGTATTATTCAATCATGGAAGGATGATTACTAATATGGATGAAGCTTTATAGGATCTGTTACCAGAAATTAAAGATTGCATACATCATCAGATCAAGGACTTATGTAGTTGCATTCTAACAAGTGCATCACATCTAAAATCCTTTTATAGAAGGTGGACTTAATCATTCTTTACAAATCTCTTAACAGAGTGTACACTTAACAGTGTTGCTAAAGCTTCAAACAAAGTAGATCTTAACAGGTCTCCACTGTAATACTCCTAACAGCATAGGTCATCAGAAGTGACCAATTGTAAGCCTTAACCGGCCCCTTCTTATCTGCAGATAGTGAAGTCTTGTGGGTAACAATCCCCACCGTAGTTTTTACTTCCTAACAAGAGTTTTTTGCGATATCATATCTTGTGTTATGTGTTATCTATTTTCATGAATGTTTCTATTATGGTTACATACTAAAAGAACTTATGATATGATTGCATATACATAAAGAAAGATGAATAGTTAGATAAGATAAATTACAAACTAATGATTATGGGTTAATGGGCTAACCAAGAAAAGTTTTTGAGGTACTAATTCACCCCTCCCCTCTCAGTACATCATTCCAATATAATTCCAACAATTGGTATCAGAGCTCAGTCTCTCTCTTGAAAATCTTAAAGACTTGAGAGAAAAGATCAGAGCAATGGACAAGTTCAGACTGGACATGACTATTGAGAATGAGCAGTTACATATGCAAATAAACTATGAGCAGTACAAGGAGGTGAGAATAAAATTGAAAAAAATTCTTGATGAAAGAAATATTATGGCAACTAGGCTGAATGAGAAAGACTACAAAGAATTGGAAATAATAGATTACTTTGAAACAGGGGAACCATCAATGAGAAAAGCTTCAGATGCATCAGTTGAAGAAATTACAAATATGCAAGAGATCAATCTACATCTGACAAATCAAATCAAGATGTTGCAAATTGGTCAAGAGACTCAAATGGTGAAAATTATTGATGTCATGAATGATGCAAGAAAAGCTGAAAATGAAAGAACACTAGCCATTGATGATAGGAGGAAAATTACAGAGAAGCTACAAGAGAAAGAATCAGAAATTCAAAGACTCACTGAACATCACTACGAGGTTACAAACTAGATAATTCTTATGAGTCAAGAAGAAAATAGATTAAATACATAACTCATTGAAAGAATACAGATCATAGATGAGCTAAGAGAAGAGAATGAAAAATTGAAGCATGAAATCAAAGTCCAAAATCAACACAACGAATTGATCAAAAAGGCTGAGGATGGATGATTTTCTTGATGGACAAAGAAGAGTCAACAACTACATAGGATTAGGGTACAATGAGAATGGTAAATCTTCTAATCAAATATATCATAGGAATGCTTTCACAACCCCAAGATCCAAGAAGCTGTCATGCAATCACTATGGAAAACCAGGCCACACCTCAAACATCTACAGAAGCAAAATGAAAGGTATTTCTCAAGCACAATCTACTTTTATTGGTAATATTTATAAATGTCAAAAGAAAGGACACAAGGCACATGAGTGTAGATCCAAAGTGACAAATACAAAGAGAAAAACCTATATGGAAAAGTACTTTCCTACATGCAAGATGAATGGGCATACACATAAGGAATGCTAGAAAAAGAACAACAAGGCATGGACACCAAAGGAAACTGATAAAAGCTACAAACCAGCAAGAGTAGGTAACTCATATGTTTGGGACTATAACACATGGGTAAATTGTACAACATGTGGAAGGTATGGTCATATTGCTGCCAAATGTATGAGAAAATGGACCAGAAGGTCAAGAGGTTGGACCAATCCAGGTATGGCATGCTTGCACTGTCATAAGGTTAGACATGTGATAAAATATTGCAAAGACTGACAGACAGACATAAGTACACATCCCAATGGAAATACCATTGATGACATCAAAAGAATGAGAAACAAGATGTGGGTAAAAGCCAGAAACAATGAAGGTGCTGGAACAAGCAATGCTAATGGTGACACCTCATCCACTGGATCCAGTGACAAAACTACATCTAACTAGATTGCACAAGTAAGTATGGAACTGCATTATGACAAGTTTTACTATGCATCAGTTCCATTATACATAGTTCATATTGTAATATAGGCATGAATAAAGATGCAATATATTGTTACTTGCTAAACTATTGAAAAGAAACCATCGGTTATTGGGCACAATCTGCATCGCTGAACACAAACAGGAAAGTTAGCATTACTTACCGGAATGTATCGGTCATTACACAAGCTAAGTGTAAACCGATGGATATCGGTGAAAGTTGAATCAACAAAAGCTTTCTTCGCAACCTCACCGACAAGCATCGGTGAAGTCTCCAAAACCACTAGCTACCCCAATGCTTGGCAAAAACACTAGAGTTGTTATGAATGTCTTTACCGACAAAAGA
This sequence comes from Thuja plicata, assembly GCA_018584345.1. Taxonomy (NCBI): domain Eukaryota; kingdom Viridiplantae; phylum Streptophyta; class Pinopsida; order Cupressales; family Cupressaceae; genus Thuja; species Thuja plicata. The sequence continues at coordinate 2,557,250 of MU225669.1, forward strand.
AGTCTTCATAAACCGATGAGTTGGTAAGCATTAATGACAACTTAGGGCACAAAAAGGTATAAAAGTCCGATGGGTAAAATCATTTTTGCACCCACAATTTTTGAGCAGAGTAGAGCAGACCAGAGCGATTTGAGAGAAATTTGGAGAGTGACCCAGTAGAAATCATTATGAGATGAAGCATTCACATTCACAGGCAAGCATAGAGAATCCGTAAGTTATCATACTCACCAACCGCATTGTCTTTATTTTCAAAAAGCCCTAAATTTCTATAACGCGATGGCATCAACTTCTAGGGTTGAGAAAATTAAGGAAGATAAGAACAAACCCTTCAAGCTTGTCAGTAGAGGTGTGTGTGTTGAACCTAAATACAAGCTTCACCCTAAAATAGCTTCACAACCTGACGATTCTAGAGCATTCTCCTGAATCCCACCTAGGGTTTTACTGGTAGAGGATGTAAGGTCCTACATTCACTGCAAGATCTCATAGATAGGAGATCTAGACCTTGATAATGCCTATAGGGCACTATGTGATGATGCTGGAAAGCTCAAAGAAGAGCATAAACACTTGGAAGTAAAGGGACTCACAAATGCACTACATTTTCCCAAGGTTTTTAAAATGAAATGGATAAAAATTGTTCTTAGCAGAGTTCATGACAAGGATCTATGGCTAAATAAGCCAAAAGCTATAAAAAAGGATGTCATACATGTGGTTACTAGTTATCCTACAACTGATAAGCCACAGGCTCACAAACACCCATCTCTAGTAGAAGTTGAAAGACTAACTAGTGCAAAATTAGATAAAAGGGCAATAAAGGTCAACACCATTACTGACGCAGAGTTGAAGTTTGGAGCATGTGTTGTTGGATACAAGATCTTCCAAACAAGCTGAATGAACAACATATATAGCACTGCTATGAGCACAACATTTAATATTATCAAACAGGGGAAGAAGATGGATCTGGCAGAGATCCTATTACATCAATTTGAGGAGAACATGTGCACAATAAGGTCTTCATGGACAAACACTTGTAAGTTTGGTTCCCTCATAATGTGCATATTCTTTTATTTTGAAGAATACTTTCCTTCCATTAGAAAAGTTACATGGGACACAAGCAGACCCATTACCATTCAGATAGGTGAATTTATAGAATCACTAGGGACATATTTTGACAATGTGATGCATGAATATTTCAAAACCATAAAGGAAATGCTTCAAGCAAGAACTAGGATTCCTGAGAAACTAATAGAGGAACACCGTGAAGAAATATGTTTCATGGTAGATACAGATTTCACATACATACAAGCAGTAGTTCCAAGAAAAACATGTCTTGCAAAATTGGATTATGAAATCAAAACATGAGTAGCCAATGAGTGCATCAAGGCACTATTGAATAAACCAATAGACAACAAAAACCTGAGATTTGGTACCTATGAAGAGGCCAAACTAAAGATTAAGACAAATCTTGTTGTCAAGAAGGCTGTAAAATAGTAAAAAAGAATGGTAAAGAATTTGAAAAACAATCTGAAAATATCTTCTAAAGGAGAAGAAGAAGAAGAAGGTGAGGAGGAACAAAAGGGTAAGGAGGAAAACACTGAGGATCAACTTCCCATCGGTGACACAATAGAACAACAAGAATTAGAGGAAGAGAAGTCTGATTCACCACCTCCTCCTCCACCTAAGAATTCTAGAACAAGAAGCCAAACAAAAAAAGATGCAACTCCTTCTCCCATGGTGAAAGGGAAGGTGTATAAGAGGAAACCTGACACTCAAAAGGCAAAACAACCAGCTAGGGCACCTGCCAAAAGGAGGAAATATGTTCAGACTGATGAGGACTTAGAGGATTCACCAATGGATGAACCTGATACTGTAAAACTAGCAAAGGAAACCACAAAGGTTTCATCACCAACTAAAGACATTGATGAAATATGTAAGTATATTGCTGAAGCTGCATCTGTTGGTCATCCTAAGATAAGAAAATGGTTAAGATGGGACAATGTAGAACAGAATAAGATTGAAGATGCACTTATTGCTAAATTGTGCAAACATTATTATGTCCCATTGCAATTCACTACACATGATGTTCTACAAGAACTATTAGATAGAATATCTTCTAGATTCACTTTTGCACTCCGTGAGGAGAAGAGGGTAAGAGAAAGAGTACCGGTCTCTCTTTTACCTCTTGAATCAACAAAAGAAGAAATCAATGAATTCATGGATAAATATGTAAAAATCTTCTCACCCAAATTGAGAGCTTATAAATTTCTTAAAGAGAAACTTATAGAGCTAGAATAGGACACTCACAAAATATGGAGTGAGATACTAAATCCTGATGAGGAGAGCAGTCATGAAAATGACCCTATCACCAAAACTGATAACTCAACAGTTGAGTTAGACAGTGAAGAGGTACAAATCATAGGCCAAAAATAGACTGATATTATAGATGAGGACTGGTCAAAAGATGGTAAAGATGATCAAGTACTAGCAAGCCCCATCTACATAAACTTGGAGGATGAAGAAGTTACCAAAGAAGAACTGTCAATAAAAGGTAACTTAGATGTTGATATAAATGATGAATCTTGGTTAGAAAACATTGTCAATACCTCTACAGGACAAGACCTTGCAATAGGAATTCAAAAAGATGAAGACATCAATGCATGAATACTGCAGAGGGTAAGACTGATGAACAGGACATAGCTATTGACACTACAACAGTCAATACGCCAACAAACATGAATATATTAATAGATGTTATTGATATTCAGTCTAGTCAGGATAAATCATCTAAGAAAGATGATGATATACCCAAGGATATGGGTATCGATGAAAACAAAGGTGCATCCAACACTCCCAAGGATACCGATACAGAAATGAAGGATGCAACCGATGATCAACAAGATGTATCAAAAGATCAAAACAAGGCAGATGACAAAACCGATGATACATTGAGAGAGGTTGAGGAAAAAGAGAAAAGTGAAGGAGTCAAGCAAGATGAAGGGACAAAACTCAAAGAAAATATATCTATTGATACACCCAAGGCACATGAGGAGACGTCTTCACCAAACTGGTAGGTGGACTCAGAACTGATACACAAGGACGCCTCATCTTCTCGACACTCACCCACCAAATAAACTCAATCTCATGCTTTATAGATGGTGGTACATCAATCAGCCACCCAGCCAAAGAAGAAGAAAAAGAAAGTAGTAAAGAAAGACATCTTGGCTATCACATTGGATGTAATAATTGAATTTCCAAACTGGGATATTACCACTTTGGACAGTGACAAACTTCAAGAGTTTGGAGTGCTATGTCAAAGAAAAGCCATACAAAATAAGATGATAAAAGAACATAGAGAAAAAATGGCACTTGACAAGGCAAGAGATATACTCCAACAACTTGTTCCTGAAGTCAAACTTGAAGCAAATACTATAGTAAAGGAACAAATTGTTGTTCTTACCGACATCATCACAGAGAAAGGTATAGATGCAGAACAAGCAATGGAAGAATAAGAAGAAAAGAAATATCAATTCAAGTTAATTGATAAAATCAGCCAAGAAGTAGCATTGAACAAGGTAAATCTCTCTAAACTCATTGATGAATTAGAGCCAATGATTGCTGAAGCAATCACCTTAGTTCAAAAGATGTGCACACTTGAAAAATTTACAAAAGAGAATAGTGACAAACTAGCAGATATAGATCATAATGTCACAACCAGTGCACAAAGCCTAACCTCACATGCCAACAGCATAAAATCACATTGTGACATGGTCATAGAGGCAAACAAGCTAAGGCAAGAAATATGGGTTGCTAAAACACAATTTAGAGGTGAAATTACTGAACTGCAGGCACATATTCTGCCCAATCTTACTATTTTACAGCAGTATATTTCTGATGCAAGAAATCTTATAGCAACCCCCGAGATGTCTGTAGTAGACAACATCTATGACATACATGTAAGGATTTCACTAGAGAACATGGCTCTAGAAATGCTAAAGGAAAAATGGGAAAAGATGATGGAGGAGATCAAGACCTCACATTCCCACCTTTTTGAAAAGCTGTAAGTACCTTTGCCTTTAGAATCAAAAAAGGCGGAAAGGAAATGTATATAGTTATGTACATTATATGTATAAAAAAAGGGGGGAAAAGAAAAATACATAAGGATATGTATATATACTTACACTTACTGGCATATACATAGGGGGAGTCATTCAAATGACTAAGGAAGAAGTATACATAGGTGTACATACTAATACACTCAGTATGTTGCACATATCATGTTTTTGATACTAATGTCAAAGGGGGAGATTGATGACATTATTTTTCCTTTAGTACACTTAGTGAAAAACATCCACAAAGATCACCGACAGACTAAAGCATTACCGCCAGACTACAAGCATCACTGGCAGATTACAAGCATTACTGAAAAACAACAAGCATACCAGACAGAATACAAAGGTCACAAGAAAAATGCTAAGTATAGAATCGACAAACTTCACCGATGACTACAAGAATCACCGGTGACACAGTTTTGAGAACTAACCCGACAGAAACAGAAAAGGCATACCCGATGACAAGTTCAAGAAAGGAACACTGACGACCAAGAAAAGCGACCGTCAGAACCGATAGTCAGTTAAAGAACCCGCAAATTGTGGATCTGATTTTTACACGACGGATAAAGCAATGTAATTCTATTTATAGAGTTTTTTTTTGTTTTAAATAATAACTTGAGGGTCAAGCAAGCTTTATGTAAATGTTTTAATGCATCCTAATGGATCTAAAACATATCTAACTAAAGATCAAGGTCAAGTTCTAAACCTTGGATCTAGAGTTAACTTGCAATGCATGATTCAAGAATTGAGCCTTATTTAGTATAAATAGATGTTCAAACTCAACTTTGAGTTATGAATTCATTATTGTTGATAGCCACGTAGAGCATCTAAGAAGCACAAGGTAGAATTCATGCAAATTTCAGAAATAGATCGCATCAGTTGTCAAGAACACACAAAGGCTACAGATAAGCAGATACAGGTATTATTGAATCATGGAAGGATGATTACTAATATGTATGAAGCTTTATAGGATCTGTTATCAGTAACTAAAGATTGCATACATCATCAAATCAAAGACTTATGCTTTTACATTCTAACAAGTGCATCACATCTAAAATCCTTTTGTAGAAGGTGGACTTAACCATTATTTACAAATCTCTTAATAGAGTGCACACTCAATAGTGTTGCTAAAGCTTCAAATGAAGTAGATCTTAACAGGTCTCCATTGCAATACTCCTAACAGGGTAGGTCATCAGAAGTGACCAATTGTAAGCCTTAACTAGCCCCTTCTTATCTGTAGATAGTGAAGTCTTGTGGGTAACAATCCCCACCACAGTTTTTGCTTCCTAACAAGAGTTTTCTATGATATCATATCTTGTGTTATGTGTTATCTATTTTCATGAATGTTTCTATTATGGTTACATACTAAAAGAACTTATGATATGATTTCATATACATAAAGAAAGATGAGGAGTTAGATAAGATAAATTAAAAACTGATGATTATGGGTTAATGGGCTAACCAAGAAAAAATTTTGAGGTACTGATTCACCCCTCCCCTCTCAGTACATCATTCCAATATAATTCCAACAACTAGTCATATCCCTTTTATCCACTATATTTTAATCTTCTTTGATCCAACATCATTTCATGATGCTACATCAAAGAGGGACAAAATGTAGACACTTAAATCTGTCCATTACCCTTATCCTAGCCTAATTAAATAGATATTTATTATTTATTTAATAATCCCTATCTTACCTTTAATTAAATAAATTTACATTTATTTAATTAAGAATCTTCTTTATCCCTATCCCTGATTAAATAAATTTACATTTATTTAGTCTTATCCTATTCCATTTCTCTAAAAGTTTAATTAATTCTTAAATTAATTAAACTAACCTAGCTTATCCCTTTTTCTCCCACTTGGAATTAAATATTGCATTTAATTTTATTTGAGCACATGGCTTCTAACTTTAACCCTCACCTAACCTCACTTCCCTAACCTAACCCATCCTTCTACCCCACTTACCACTAATTAATCCTTATCTTCCACCTAATCACTCCCTAATAATTTGCACAATCCTAATCAAAGGATTAGAAAACCCAAGTCACATGTGACTCTTACACAACCCAAGTCACATGTTACTCTTACACACCACTTACACATGTTACACACACTTACACATTTGTCCTCCTTCACATGTGAACTCAACCATGAGCCATCACTTTCTCAAGTTTCTCACACATGTGTGAGCAACTTTGCTCTTCTCACCCTCTTACACCTTCTTACACCTTGTCATTGACCCATCACTTTCAAAGGTTTCTCACGCATGTGTGAGCATATTTCCCCCTTTGAATGGTCAAAACCCTAATCCACTTGGCCTCCACTTGGCCTCCACCTCATGGCCACATCATTGGTCCTATGCAATCCTATCCCTTCATCCAAATTTGAATCTCAACCATCCATTTTCTTCAAAAATTTATAAAAGAAGAGCCCTCTCCTCTCCTTCAACAAGATTTTTCATCACATTGTTATGGTGCAAGATTGTGAGCAACCACATTCCAATCTACAACAAATCAACTCCCTTCATCTTCTTTGGAGGTTTCCATATTATTGATTAGTTTAGTCTATTTTATCATTTACATTCAATTATATGCATGTTTAGCTTCCATGTTTTGAGGTATGCATAGATCATGTTAGGATGAACTTAGTTATTTAATTTTGTTCTTTTATTACATTTTTATGCTATACAGTGCCCTTCTATTTTCTTGTCTGGTATGTAAACTTTGGTGAGGATCTTGTGATATTTGCAATACCTTTCTTTAAAGGTTGGGAATCTGTAGTCACCGATTGTGATCTATTCTTTGATGGAGACTCAGTCTTTATACTTTTTCCCCTTTTGGCCTTAGGTACCTTATATTTTTCTTTATTTGATTTGGTGGTATGTGTATCATGTTTCGGTTCATCATCTCTACTGACCAAGGTCTGCTCCTCGGTATCATCTAGTGATTTATCTAAATCTTCATCAGTTGTAGAAAATTTCATCTTTAATATATTCACAATATTTTTCTTTATCCTGACCATCCTTTTTACTTGTAGACCTATAGATATCTAGGTCCTGGCTTCATCAAATGTGTCAAGTCTCATTGCAGATTTTTCAACAGGCTCATTCAAAAAAAATTCTATGGCCTCAAATGCAGTATCAATATCTAATTCATATTCTAATGGAGGTAGCCAAGAATTCCTTGTTTTTACTACCTTGATTAGAGTTGTATCAGTATCAACTACCAAACAAATTTCATCTTTGTACTTATCTACCAATTGTAGTGGAATTCTGGTCCTCTTTTCCATCCTAGCCTTAAACTTGGCAAAATAGTCATTCATGACTGGTTCAAAATTTGTTCCTAGGCTTGTAATCCTATCATTGATTTGCATTGTAACTGGTCAGTTGGACTTCCATTTAACTGTACTGATGGATGGAAAGAAATTATATAGGTACAAAAATATGCATATTTTTAGGGACCAAAACTTACATGTATTTGACTGTGCAATTCTGATAGTTTTCATGTTTTCTTGAAATTTCCTATGTGACAGCTCGGCAAGGTCAAATTTTTCTCCTTTCTTGAAAATCTTATAGGCTATGTCTACATCTCCGCAAGCAACAACTTATTCAATTTGATAGATTGGAAAATTTGGTAACTAATGACATAAGCATCGAACCTCATTTCAGAATCACCGATGCAATTGACCTTAAGACCTCTATGATCCCATTCGGCTCCTATTAATTTCTCTATTTCTATTCTTGGTGGATTCCTAAATGCCTTTGATTTATCACATATGAGATAAGTTATCACGACATGAATAAAATCCTTGGTTATTTTCTTGGGCTCATCCAACCATAGCTTTCCATCATGTACATGGCTCAGAACAATGTGAATCCACTCAGTCCCTAATACCTTTGGGGAATCTAGGGTATAGGTTAACCCTTTAACCTCCAAATTTTTTTTGATCTTCCTTCAACTTCCCATCTGTGTATAGTGATTGTTAAGTGGAAATAAGTTAAAAGTCTCATATTTCACCTATTTTATAGTGAATATAGGTACTCATATCCTGGACTAGTAAAACCCTAGGCAGGATAGATGAAAACGCACCTTTGTCATCTGGTTGTGTTGTAACCTATGGATGGATCTTATAGTGCAACTCTGTGTAATTGGATTTCTTTACCAAAACAATCTTTTTATCCTTCTCCATCTTGGCTTTCATGCTTCAAGATGTAGACGCCATGATTTCTGGTTTAGGGCTTGCACAAACAATGTCTGAATAGCTCAAGAGTAACATAATGTGTACTGAATAACCTCTTTGTGCTTGGAATGCTCTTAAATATCTATAGAATGCTTTGAAAAAGCTTTGTTGTAACTTTTCTCTCTTTTCTTTGTTCTTCTCTATGATAGCGGTGTGAACAAATGAGTTCATGCCAATCAAATTTATAGCAAATGACTTAAGGTAGTTCAATAAATTCTTCTCACTAACTACTCGATGAACAAACATAATGCACAGTTAACACTAACAATGCTTCAGCTCAATGAATATACCATATAGTTGGTTGTCTTCACATTTTAATTGAATGACAGTTCCAACTTGGTACATATTAACTGACTCAATAAGATCAAATTAATTAAAAGTATAATTTACCATAGTGCATTTCAATTTATGCTAGTTTGGCATATGTGTAATGAATATAGGACTGATGTAAGATTTTGCTTTGCAAAACATAGTTCCTTGCCTGCTTATATTGCTTAGTTTGAGATGGTGGAGCCACCTAACCTATTGGATGAGGTGTCAGTGACTATTGTTCTTTGTTCTACATTATTATTTGATGCTCTTCTCCACATTTGATTTTTGATCCTCACAATTTCATCAATTTTATTGCCATTCCCATAAGTATTTATTAGATGTGCACAATCTCTTCTTAAGTGACCAACTTTGTGAGAGTGAGAATATGCCATTCCAGAGTTTGACCAATTTCTAGACTTGGTTCACCATTGTCTCATACTATTTCTGCTATATTTCCATATTTTCCAAATCTTGTATAACTACTCCAAGTGTTATAATCCCATGAAAAGAATTGCCTTGTCTTCTCGGTTGATTTACATTTTCTTGTCCTTTAGGATTCTAGGTTTTCTTTGTGTTCCTTCTGCATGCCTTCGATGTATGGCCATGCATGTTGAATTTTTGACATTATTTATCCACATATGGTTTCTTTTGGGGTTTTTTCAACTTGGATCTACACTCATGTGCTTGATGTCCATGTTTATTATAGTTATAGAAAATACCATTAAATTTAGGAGGGTTTCTAGGAATACCTTTTGATTTGCTCCTAAAAACATTCATTGTGTGGCCTGGTTTTCCACACTGATGAAAACAGGGCTTCTTAGGCTTAGGACTTGAGTAAACATTCCTTTATTTAGCTTGATTTTATGATTCTCCTTGCTCGGTATACCCTAATCTAGTATTGTTGTTCAGTCTTCTTTGATGGTTCAGAAATTCATCCATTCTCTTAGTGCTTTCTTCAGATCTCTTAATCACTTCATTATGTTGTAAAATATTCACTTCATTTCTCAGTTTTTCATTTTCTTCTTTCAATACACCAATATCATCTATTATTTTTGCAAGTTTAGTATTCACTCAGTTTGCTTCATGATTTATAGAAACCACTTGATTGGTGATCTCAAAGTAATGTTCAATAAGTTTCAATATCTCAGTTTCTTTCTCTTGTAACTTTTCATTCACCTGTCTTCTTTCATCAACATCCATGTTCCTATCATGTTCAAATTTCTTTGAATCGTTCAAGAATTCAACCATTCTAACCATTTGTGCATCTTGATCGATTTGTAGTGCTTTCACTTGTTCATTAAGTTTTTGATTGATTTTAGATAGTTTTGATATGATTCCTTCAGATGCACCACATATACTACCAGATTTAGATCTAGATGTATCAAATGGGTCATGAATATCTTCTTCATGATAATCAATCTCATGACAACTAATTTCCATGTCCTTTCTCTTATAAAACATCTCCCTGAGTTTCTCTTTGGCTTCCTTGTATTGTTCGACATAGATCTGCAGCTGTAACTTCTGATTTTCAATAGTTTTGTCAAGTGTATACATTTCCATTGTAAGATTTTTTTCTCTTCGGTGATTAAACCTTCAAAATAAGAGAACTAGCTCTAAAACCAATTGTTGGGATAATGGAAAGGGTGTGTAGTGAGAGGGGAGGGGTGAATTAGTACCCTTAAAAATTTTTAATCAATTCTTTGTAACCATTGTTCTGTATTAACCAATTGAGTAGATTGCATACATCAAACATATAGTATCACTACTGAAATGTAAATTCATGTAAAATAAACAATACACATACATGAATTTAAGTACTCATGACACTAGTATTTTGGTATCGCAGAAAACCCCTGTTAGAAGGTAAAAACTGCGGTGGGGATGAGACCCATAAAACTTCACTACTGCAGCAATAAAGAAGTTTGTTAAAGCTTACAAAGAGTGATCACTTCTAATGATATTACCCTATTATGAGTAACAATGAGATCGATTAGATCTACCTCGTGTGAGGATTTAGAAAAAAAACCTATATGTACACTCGGTTAAGAGATTTACAATAAGATGGTTAAGTCTACTCTGTTAAAAGATTTTGGGGTCTATTACAATTGTTAGAGAGTAACATAAATTTGATCTAAAATATATACAATCTTAATATTGTTGACACAGATCCATTAAGTCCATACAAATATATCACCTCAATGTGAATGATAATACCTTCTACTCTTTTCTTCTTGGTAGCCTTGCCTTACTTCTGAAAATTGATTTTTGCAATGTAGTCTCTATCCTTAAAAACCCTTGTTTGATCTTTGATGTCTATAGTATGGTGGCTACTTGATCATTTCTTGATCAACATACATTACAAAATGACATCTATACATTTATATATCAAACGATATGACCTAATTAGAGCTTAACAATTACATCCCTTCCCTAAGATCAACGGTGTACATAATTTACCTTAATCATATAACATAGGAGACATAAATAATTAATGTTGTAAATCCATAATTAATGTGCTCCTTGATTGTTTAAACCATTATCTACGTCGGCTAAAAGTTGTTACATAGAATAATGTGTCATATCTAACTTTTATGTGGCCTCTATTCCACTCGGTTGTTGTCTCTTGGTGCTCAGTGTGACTATGTATCTCAGTTATACTGTTGTTTGGTTATGCTATGTAGCTCATTGTTGTCTATTGCATGGTATAGTCTATAAGCTTAGGTATCATTTTACTCCATTAACTCTAAGTGTAATTAGTGCTCTCGGTTAAATTTGTACTTCGGTGAATATACCAACTGCTCTGTTGTGACTCTCTTATGTTTTCCATTATGAGTGCTTGATAACTAATGAAAAATTCAATGTATAATTGGAGTAATAATAACATTAGGCATCTATGTTGGTATAGTATCAGGTTCTTCCATGGAGACAAATCTACTGTAATCTTCTAGTTCTTTGGTGCTTTCCTCATCATTCTTCTCAGCAAATTCGTCAACTCTCACATTTGCATTTTCAATGATTTTTTTAGAAGTCTTGTTGAAACATTTATAAGCTTTACTCTTAGTAGAATATCCAAGAAATGTTCCTTCATCACTTTTTTAATCAAATTTACCATTTTGATAATCTTTTAGAATATAACAACAACTTCCAAATATTCTAAAATAGCTCACATTAGGTGTATACCCATACCATAGCTCATGAGGTGTCTTGCTTGTATCTTTCTTCAGTTTTACTCAGTTCAGTGTGTATATAGAAGTACTAACAACTTATCTCCAGTATGTTTGTGCAACATTATTTTCAATCATCAGTGTTATGGCACAATCTACAATTGATCTATTTCTCCTTTCAACAATTCCATTCTGCTATAGTGTCTGTGATGCAGAAACTTGTCTTTGATTCCATACTCATTACAAAAGTTAGTGAACTCATCAGAAATAAATTCACCTCCTCTATCTGATCTTAAACACTTCATTTCTCTACCATTTTCTTTATCCACTTTATCTTTGTACGATTTAAACATATTAAAAGCTTCATATTTTTCTTTTAGGAACATGACAGTCGTCATTCTAGAGTAGTCATCAACAAATAAAATAAACTATATGTACCCATAATAACTCTGTGTTCTCATTGGTCCACATAGGTCTATATGAACTATCTCCATACTATCATTAGATTAAAAATTCTTTCTCTTAAAACTATATTTTGACATCTTTCCCATTTGACAATTCTTTCATATTACATGGTCTAGTTTAGATATGCTCAGTAAGCCTCTAACTTTTCTTTTCTTACTAATATTAACCATGTTGTCAAAATTTGCATGAAAAATCCTTTTATGCCATAACCATACATCTTCATTCTTAGCCATCACACAAGTAGTTTCAGTAGTGTCAAGATAGAATAGGTTACCTTTTGATTGTTCACGAGTGCCGATCAACTTTCCTATTCCATCATATATTCTAGCTTTTCTATTTTCAAATGCAACTCAGTGACCTATTCTATTCAACTATGAAATACTCAACAAATTATAATTAAGTCCTTTCACCCAATATGAATTCTCACATTTGATTTGATTGTTCAACATAATAGTACCTTTTCCTTTCACTTAACAAGGTGTATCATTTCCCATTCTACCAAATACACCATCATAATGTTTAAGGAATTTAAATTTTCCTTTCTCTCTAGTCATGTGATGTGTACATCCACTATCAATAAACCAAATTTCATGCTTACTAACTTTAGAAATAAGTGTTGTTTCAACATACCTTTCATCTTCATCTAAGTCATCTTTCAAAGCTACAAACACTATCTCAATATCTTCATCACTGTTAGAACCACTGTCATTATCTTTATCTTTAGCTATGTTACAATCCTTCTTTCCTTTATCTTTGTAATCTCAGTCATTCCTTTTGTCATACTGTCGGTTGCTTCTATAATCTCTATCATCTTTTCTGCCATTAGATCTATCATTTCTTCAATCATTCTTTCTGTTAGGGTATCTTGCAAAAAAATGGTCAATCTCTTTACAGTTAAAACATATCAAAGGTAGTTTACCTTTTATATCTTCCCTTACCTTTGTGTAATCTTCTAACCATTAAATCTTCAAGTTCATCAAGCTCCTTATCATCATTGTCACTGTCACTATTATTTCTGATTATGTGTTTCCTTCTAGATTTGCTAATTTTCAGATTAGACATAAATGTAGATTCCATAGAAGGTACAATACTATTGTCAAAATTATTCAGCTCAAAAGAAATAAATCTTCCAACAAGACAATCAACAGTAAAATTATTTCTAGGTGTTGCTCTCATTTCTAGTATTGCAGAGACTCTTATAGAATAGATAGACAATAAAGTTCTAAGAATCTTCCTCACAATAGTTTCTTCATCAATAGTTCCACCATCTCCTTGAATAGCATTCACAACTTCCTTTAGTTGGGTACTGTACTGTGTTATGTTTGTTAGAATAAATTTAGAATAACTGAGAGGGGAGGGGTGAATTAGTTATCCTCAGGTCTAGATGTAGCAAATAAAACTTTCTGTATTTCAAATCTACTCGGCAGCAGTAGCATAAGTCAGCAACTTAATCATCCAATTTACTGTTAATTGAAATTAGCTTGTACAAACATAACAGTAAAGCAAACCATAAGCATTCACACAAGTTGACACAAGTATTTAACGTGGAAACCCAATATGGGAAAAACCACCAGTAACATGCTACCAAGTTTTCACTCTTCTGAAGTGATGCCCTATGAGGAGCCAACCCTGTAAAAGGTTATAATAATACACTGCTAGGTGTGACCTGGTTAAAGGATTTAATCACCCTGTCAGGAGTGGCCTTGTTAGAGGACTTAGAACATTCCACCTGAATGTCACCTTGTTAGAGGATTTATACAAATGACTATTAAGTCAACCTTGTTAAAAGATTTAATTGATACAATGGTAAGAAACTAATCAGTAGTTTGTGATCTGATACATACAACTTACTTTGCAATTCAGATCCAATTACAGATCTAATGTTAACTTACTTGATAGCTTGCATTGTCATTTCAACCTTCTGATCTGCTTGGAAATCCATCAAGCAATCACACATGCAACTTTCTGCTTCTGCCTTTTTCCTTCTCTGCTAGATCATGCCAAATAGTAAGTCAACTATGCAAACCTTTTGCATACACATACACTCTATCACTCTACATGAATAACCCCTTGAGGTTATTATATACCACTCTGTCTAGGTCAGATATATATTTTTCTGCTTAAATAAGATCGTAGATCTTAGGTTAGGTCAAATCCAACAGATCATTCCATCTTTGCATTACATTACTTCTCCAAAGTAGTCTCTAATTACATCTTGAAACCATGCATTAATTATGGTTACCCATACATTAAATGACATGGATCAATCATTAATTAACATTACATATCCCAGTAAAATTAACTAAGTCAGCCAGAGATCTCAAATCTCATCATTAATCCAACTATTGTATGTCGGCCAACATCATTGTTTTCACTCGGCAATTTCAATGGTTCTCTGCATTGAACAACTTTTCTTATCACGAACAACTTTACTCTGCACAAGCAACTTTTCTCAACACAAGCAACTTTGCTCGGCACAAGACAGCCAGAAAAACTATCTTTAAAAGATAAACAACTAATTACTTTTCCAGAGTGCCAACTAATCAAGTACCATTTTATTTTCCTTAACTCAACCATTCACTTGGTCTTCTTGTTAATTCTTCTTCATCAACAATAGATATGGTACTCAAATAGATAACAATAGTCTCACCAGTTAAGGTTTGACAGCAATGAAAAAATAACAATTGCTTGCATTGTCACTTTCCAACAGTCTCCCTCTTTGGCATTGCTAGCAACACAAAATATTAAAACAATGATTTAACAAGCATAGTTACCAACCAATCCAAAAATTTACCTGTGTTCCTCGATATGAACGAATCTTCATTAATATCTTTAGCTTCATTCTGATTCTTATCTGAAAAAAATTTCTCCCTCTGTGTCTGTAATCACACTATAATCATCTGTTTCTAATCATCTATAGACTCCCTCTGAGTAGATAATCCCTTCAATGTTTTCAATAGTAATTTCTGCCTCTATGTAATATTTCCTTCTTTGTAAT
This sequence comes from Thuja plicata, assembly GCA_018584345.1. NCBI lineage: Eukaryota > Viridiplantae > Streptophyta > Pinopsida > Cupressales > Cupressaceae > Thuja > Thuja plicata. The sequence continues at coordinate 2,572,540 of MU225669.1, forward strand.
CTCTCTTTCTCGGCAATCTCTTCCTCTTTACAGGTAATCTCTCCCTCTTTGACAACAATGCCAAAGATGTCAATATCTTTATCATGTAGATTTTCAGTATCATGCTGATCCTATCATCTTCAGTATGACTGATTTTTCTTTTCTATCCTTGTTCATCTTCACAACTTTAGACAACATCCTAAAGTGTGACTTACTATGCATCAATGTGTCAAATATTCTGAATGAAATATTTGATGCAACAGTACCATATAGAACTTAATTAGCCTCAGTTAGGGGAATCACCCCCAATTTACCTCATATATACTCATGAGCATCCTTGGGTAGTGCTTTTTTGAATATGTCTACTAATTTTTCTTTAGTGTTCACATAATCTAGTCTCACTTCTTTACTCTGAACTAGCTCCCTCAAGTAATGATACTTGATAGCTATATGCTTTGTCTTTGAGTGCATAACAAGATTTTTAGAAATATTAATAGCACTTGTATTATCACAATATATGACAATTGGGACAGTGATTTCTTCCTTCATACCTTTCAGTAGTATCTTCAACCACACAATGTTAGAACAGTTAACTACTGCTACCACATACTCGGCTTCAACTATAGATTGTGAGGTGCAGTTCTGTTTCTTTCTTATCTAGGAGATCAATTTCTTTCCTAAAATAAATGCTCCACCAGTAGTGCTTTTCCTGTCATCAACATTTCTAGCCCAGTCAGAGTCAGTGTAAACTCTGAGTTCAAACTTGTCATTCTTTTTGTAGTATAGACCATAGTCATC
>MU225669.1:2589060-2600497 GCA_018584345.1 Thuja plicata
TCTAAATATAGTCATTTTTGTGCCCTCAGCCACCCCTATACTGCCTCCTTAGTTGCACAAATCTTCATGGACCAGATCTTCCATCTTCATGGCCTCCCTTCTTCCATTGTCTCTGATCGTGATGCAAATTTTACCAGTCTTTTTTGGACTGAACTGTTTCAACAAACTGGCACCAAACTGAAGATGATTTCAGGCTATCACCCACAAACTGATGGTTAGACTGAAATTGTCAAAAAATGCTTGGAAACTTATCTTCACTGCTTCACTTCTGAACAGCAACATCAGTGGGCCAAGTGGCTTCCTTTAGCTGAATGGTGGTACAATACCTCTTACCACACTGCCTCTAAAATGACTCCATATGAAGCAGTCTATGGTCAGGCACCTCTAGTGCTCCTTCCCTACACTCCTAGCAGCTCACTAGTCTAGGTAGTTGACATAGTTCTCCGCACTAGGGATCATATTCTTCGCACCCTACAGGATAATCTTCACATGGCCCGTAATCGAATGAAACAACAAGCAGATCAACACTGTTCCGAGTGCTCATTTCAAATTGGGGATATGGTTTTTCTTCATCTACAGCCATACAAGAAATCCTCCCTGAAGCTTAAGGGGCATCATAAGCTGGCCCCAAAATTTTATGGGCCTTATAAGGTTCTGCAGAAGATTGGTTCAGTTGCTTATACACTGGAACTTCCTTCTTCTTCCCGCATTCATCCAGTATTTCACGTTTCTTGTCTAAAGAAAGTTCTTGGTACCAATGTCAGAGCACAAACTGCTCTCCCTAAAATGGATAAGGAAGGATCCATTATTTTGGAGCTGGTGGCAATCATTGACCAGCGCACTCGTCAACTTCGCTCTCGCTCCATCTCTGAGATCTTGATTCAGTGGCATGGCATGCAACCAGAGGATGCTACCTGGGAACCCCTTCTTCAAATTCTGCAACAATTTCCACACCTTAAGCTTTGAGGACAAATATTTTTTTCTAAGAGAGAGGGGATGTTAGGAACTTGTGTGTTCCTTCTGTTCCTTTAGTGTAGTGTTGTCAGACGCATATGCTTTGTAAGTCGTCCCGTGAGTATATTTTATTATCCCACATGCATAGGTATTATTACTTTTCTAGATCGTACTTAGTATATAAGAGTAGGTTGAGGCCTTTGATGGACACCGACAAATTTATTGTATTGACCTTGCTCAAAGGAGGTTACCCCCTCGAAGTGGCCCGCGATCAATAGATTCATTCTGAGTTCTGCTATTGCTCTATATTTTGTTATTTCATGCATTCTCACCATATTTTTGTAAGGAGGTTCATCTCACTTATTTGGTTTGAATGTTTATGTTTTTATGGTTTACTTTATGATGCATTAATTTATGTTATTCTTTCTTGACTAAGGTGTAATATTACAATAATTTTGATCTTTGTGGTTGGATCTTACACTTGTTATTTTAGGTTTATAGACATATGGTATTTTACCCCTTAAAAATATTTGGTGAACTTGATGTGAAAGACCTAGTGTTTCTGGTTTTTAAATTTTTTATTTCTGTGTAGCTCGAGGAGCATTCAACATAGTCATGATCTATTCGATGCAATTAGATATTTAAAGTCCTCAACTAATTTTTAATAGCCATAATTATTTTGTATTTTTTGATCATATTCTGGTTGCGATGTTTATTTTTTGTAAGTTTATTCATCGCAACTATGGATCTAATAGCATAGTTGCATGTTTACAATATGTGTTTTTTTACTAATTTCCTATTCTTCTATTTTTGGATAGTCTTTTATTTTTGTGTAGGATCATTCAATGCAATTGATAGCTAAACAACACATCTAAACTATAAATGACATAGTTGTGTGGTTAAAATGATGCATCTGTAGTAAATAAAGCTACAATTGCCTACAAAATGACATAATTCCCTAAGACAAATGCTTAAATATCAGATGCAAGAGAAATCCAAATTGAACTATCTCCCAAATATAGAAGAAGAAACAAAGAAAGCTAGATTAATCATAATTTTAGGTGTGTAGTAGAAGTCGAAGAACAACAGAACAATATAGAATTTCAAGAAGTATCCAATAAGTATTTTCTAAGGGTATTGACTTATTGGGAGATATTCAATTTGGTGATCAATATTAGTAATCTTCATTTAGATGAAGTTGATTTCTAGATCTAGGGAATTTTTTTAATAATATTAGATTTTCAATGTGTGGTATCGAAAAAACTCCTTTTGGTCTTAAAACAATTCACATTTCATTTTTTGGGCTTAAAATGAACTTTTTCTTTTATGATGTTTTAGAGTAAATAACATTTTTATTTGGGAATTAATAATTGAGCATTATGTTTATTACGTTTGGTGCATTTAAATGCTCTTTTTAGGATAGATATCCTTTTTATTTTATTAGAGAGGCATGCCTTGGAATTTCATCACCATAGGGAATGACCTATAATGAGTAATCCCCTTGACTATTATATAAATAAGACCATGAGTAAACTTTTGTTTTACACTAGTCCTCTCAAGCTTGGTGTGTCATTGATACTTCAAATTCAGAAAATATTCCTAAGGAGCCGACTTGGCTAACTAGAGACTTAAGTGTCTCACATGTGCATCACATTATTGGCTAGCCCCACAAATCTTGCTAGACACCATTTTTGTAGAGCCCAAAATCCCTTCTACTTATTGACACAGGGTTCATGATACATGTTTCTCAAAGATACCCCTCATGTATCTGCCTTCTTGAGAGAGAAAATTTAAGATCTCTAGGTCTTTTTATTTTCTAATCTTGGTATGCCTGAGAACTGAGTGTTTTGTAAGGGAGACTCAGTGCTACCAAGCTTTTATTTTTCTATATTGAGTGTGATATTTTTTTGTAAGGGGATATAATACTTGTACAATCCTTACCTTAACCATAAGTTGTGCTTGTATATTTTTATTCACCATAATCATTCAGCAAAATTCCCTAAGAAATTTTCAATCTGAATTAGGCCAACATTTAATTTTCTAAATCTGTCCTCACCCTCTATCTAGATTTTTTTGTTCGTGTAATTGGAATCTGGAACTACATATTCATTTGGAACCCTTTTATGTTTGACATACCCTTGCATATAGTAAATTATAACCTATCTTTTTAAGTATACCCTTGCATATAGGAAATCATTTCATTTCCTGTCTAGCTTTCTCCTTGCACTTCGGAACTATACCTTTCCATTATACTTAGATTTAGAGAATTTATTTTTCAATACCTTATTAGTTTCTAAAAAACCCAAAAAAATCAAAAGAATATAAGTTTCATTTGCTAAGGTTGAATATTCTACCAATAGAGTTACATTTTTGAAACTAGGAAGCATATCTTTTGGGCATCTCCATAGTGATTTTTAGAAAAATCTTGACCTCCCCAAAGTCAATTATCATTTTTCACTGTACCCTCCTAAAATGTTAGCACCTTTTATTGGTGGTTCTAATTAGGACCTATAGCCCTCTTTTGTGATTTTGGAATCTTTTGTAGGTGTTTTGCTTGATCCTGGAAACCTGTAATTGAAATTGAGGGCTATTTTCATCATCTCCATGTCCCTAGGAAAATTTGTGGAAAAATCAAAAGGTGCACAATGTTTCAAACATAGTGTACCTGGGTGGACACCATTCCAAATGTTCTCCACCCAGGTATTTTATCCCAAATTAGGCCTGGAGCCCGATATCGGGTTTTTTTTAATACAATTCTTCTTTGATGGTCACCCTAGCTTAATTTTAGATCCCAAAATGAGGGGCAAAGTATATAAACTCTATATCTCTCCTTATTTTTCAATCAAGAATAATATGCAAGATATCACAAGGGTTCTCAAGCTATCAAGTGTAAGCACTCCTTATCTGATTTTTAAGAGTATTCAAGAGGGCTAGGTGATTTCAAGATCTCAAGCCAAGGTATTCTTCTTCTTCTTCCATCTCATAAAGGAAATGGTTTCTAGATGGATAAATATTTTCTATCCCATAGTGGTGTCTTAGAGGACCTCTCAAACAATCAAAGAAGATCTATCTTTCTCCATCATTCTTCTCTCTCTTCTTGCAAGCCTAGTCAAGCATTTCAAGAAAATCAAGATCTAGGGGTGGAATTCATATATTCACACACATGTAAAGTAATCATTGATCCCACATCTCTCCTACAAGGTCAACATCTATATTCAATTATATTTCATGGATTTGACCAATATAAACATTTGTCCATGATGGTGAGCACATTAACACGGTATTGAACCTTTGTGTTTACTTTATGCTTTACATTTCATATTTCAAGGTTGATTCCTAATCAAGGGTTTGACCAAGAAAAACCCCTTCAGCCAACCTATTTCCCTATTTTTCTATGTTTAGGTACATGTCAAGAAGTTGTAATTATAGATCTAAGCTCCACAAGTCCTGCCACAGGTCTCTGCCAAATATGGAACACAATCATACGATACACGATGTTCAAAATGTTATGAACCCAAGTATATAATTTTCCAAACATTCTACACCCTCATAAATAGGCTTAGATTTTTAGGTCAGACATCAGATATGTTTTGGGACCTAGATCTAGAAGTACAACCGATCCTAGGATTATGATAGCAAAAACAATAGCAACAGAAAAAAAAATCCTTCTTTTCTCCAAGGTACACACATGTTAATTTTCTTTTCCTCTTTAGTATATGTAGATTTAGGTATTCAATTTTTCCTCCTCAATTTTGAAGCAACAAAAAGAATAGAATCCCCTAAGACCTAAATCTAGAATTGGTATCACTCTATCCTTTCTTATGGTGTTGATCGTAATTTGACTTGAGGAGACTTTGTATTCTAATGTACCTTGTTAAATTGCAGAGAGACTTGATCCTATAGGTGATCCCCATTTTCCACTATATATTTTTGTGAACTAGACTCATAAAATTTCCATTTTTGTGTCTAGATCTACTCTATATGCATTTTATTTTACATTATATGTATTTAGATATATTTTACATTCTTTTTATTTTGGTAGTTAGATCTCCTCTCTATGCATTTTTTTATATCTAAATCTATTTTTTCATTTAGATATCTAAAATTGTGTTAGATTTACTTTAATTATTAATGTGTAGCTTATATTTACTTTACAATTTACATAACTTCACTTAGGTATTATATCTCCTTTTTTCATTTCTTTAGATCTATCTTATTTTCATTTTTTGAATGAGTGTTATTACATTAAATGCTACCTATAGAATTCCTATTAGGAGAATTCATAGACTTATGGGTTCCTTTTATCCTAAGTTCTCTTTCCTTCCTAGGAATCTTGAGGAGACCAACATGCATAATAATGATCTTCCTCCTCTTAAAAACCACTCTTTCATTTTTTCCCATTATGAGGATGAAAGCCTAAGAATTTCACCTAGTCGAATGTAAAAGCTTTCTCATGACTTTGAAAATTTTGAAAAATGGTTAGGTCAAGATAATCCAAACCCTGAGGCTATTTCTATAGATGGTAGTTTTAAAAATCTGATTCATCATGATGAAGATAGAATGGATTTCTTATGTTCTCTCTCTCAACTTGTTCATAATATTGTAAAGCCACTTCAAGATTATTCTCAAGAACTTGGTTAGACTCAACCTCCTACTAGTTTTGATCCTTTCAATCATATTCCTACCTCAATATCTAGTGTTTCTACCTATACTGAACCTATCATAACCACTTCCTTTCAACCTTCTAACCATTTATAGGTTCCCATTCCTCATACTAGTATTCCTTCCTCTAGTATGCCATGTGTTCTCTTACCTTGATCCACACTGACTTACAATAGTGTGTCTTATTATTATTATTCTAATGTTCCTCACATTTCACATAATTCTCATAATGTTACCCACATATCTCCTTCTACTCTTTCCAATGAATATACACTCAATAATCTTTCTCAAACTATGTCATCTTTACAACAATAAACTATTTTCATGACTCAATCCACGTCTAGCATACCTACTTGTGATATTTCTAGTCTCTTATCCTTGGATATAAGTCATTTTTCATTCCTAAATATATGGATTTTCCTCATTTAGAAACCTACAATGGTAAAGGTGTTCCCTAAACCCATGGTAAGACCTTTCAAACATTGTGTAGTGACTTTTCTCATGATCAAAGGTTAATAGGAAACATATTTACTAGAACCTTTTAGAGATAAATCCTTTCAATGGTATTTCTCTTTCCCTGCTTATTCCATTGATTCCTTTAAAAAAAATTACAATTCCTTAATTCAACAATTCCAAAATAATACTTGTCCTGAGATATCTTTGACTTATTTGATGCATTATAAACAAGGTCCTAAATAAAAGGTTATTGTTTTCATTGGTAGATGAAAACATTTGCATGCTCAAATTTCTTTTTCTATACATGATATTGATGTGAAATGTATGTTTATTTCTAATTTACATAAAAGATATTAGGGAAGAGATTTTGTTTTCTAAATTCTCTTATTTTACTCAATTTTTTGCAATGCTTCATAATTATCAGCTTCAAGTTAGTTAATATGAAAGAACCAATCCAATAGCTCTATTTGATAAGGGTAATTCTATATGATTGTCCTTTCAAAGTTTCAAAAACCAAAAGGATTCATCAAGATCAATTCTTAATCTAATCATGTTGGTGAGAAAGTGGCATCAACATCCAAAGGTGTGCCCTTTTTCATCTTACTTTAAACTTTCTCATACTTTAACTCAACTAAATGATTCTTTTCATTATGTGATGATGAAGTGTTAATGCTAATACATTAACACTCTCTCCCATCAACCCAGTTGATCCCAACAAACCTCAATCTAAATATTTGACTCCAAAAGGTTTATGTCAATATCACCATCAACCCAGTCATGATATTGAAAAATGTTTCTATTTTAAATATTTCATCCAAGACCTTAGTGATTCTAATTCTATATCTATTGAAGGTGTGAATGATAAAAAAAATTCTGTAGCACCACCCAATAAAAACTTTTGAATTTATATTGATCCTTTACCCTCTCAATCCACTCATACCATTTATTCTACCAATCCTTTTCCTTCTTCCTCCCATGTTGTTGCATATGATGATGAATCTATTGCAGACAACAATGTGGTTAATCTTATTAATCAAACTAATCCAAACCTAAACCCAAATTTGAACCTGAGATTGTCATTACTTTTGATCCTAGTGAAACTATTTAGGCTCCTAATGGTCCTCTTCACATTTTTGCAAGAGTTAATAGCCTTCTTTCTCGTGGTATCCTTATAGATCAAAATTGTATGGAAAATGTTATAAATGAATAAAATCTTAACACAAGATAAATGCAACATAATTTTTATGAAAAATCTGATGTGACAATTTAGACTTTTAATGATTTTACTTATCCTACCCATGGTTATATAATTTTTCCCATAGAATTTTGTTGTAAAACTTAAGATGTCACCTTTGTTTTCATCCCAGCTTCTGATCAATTTTACGTCTGACTTGGTCTTCCTTGGCTCACCTCCTTGAAATTGTAGACTCTCTTATTTATAAGTGTTTCAGATTTCCCCACAATGGACAAATCATCAGCACTAATCATAATATTTTACAGCCTTTAGTACCACAAGAGGCCATTGACCTGGACTTCTTTTGGCCTTATATACCTCAACCCAATCACCCTTGCAAATATAATCTCCTTAGATCCTATCAGAAATACAAAATCCAAAATATTTGTGAACTTAGTAATCCTAAGGGTATTCCATCTCCTTTCCCTAATACCCATCCTATCTCTTAACCTAGCTTCATTTATTCCCCCTAAGGAAGAAAAGGATCCAATTTTGATTGATCCCAAACAAAATCAAATCTCTAGCAAGACTAAATTTAATTGTTGTACCCATGATTTTCATTGCAAACATCATGCTAGAGACCATGAGTGTGCTTCCCAAATCCCTTCCTCCCCTAAAACACCTATTGATGCTTTGATTCCCTTTAATCAACCTATGCATTCCCCAAGGGAGGAATTAAATTTTAAAAAGATGAAATTGAACAAAAATGATAATTCTACTTGTATCTTGGATTCTATTATAATTAATTTAGATGAAGAAGATACTCTAGATGATGATGCTTCTTATGTTAGTAATGCAACTAAAAATAATATTCATGTTAGTTTCTCTAATGAAATGTATGAGATTATTGATGTTAATCATTATCTACCATTTATGTTTTCACAATAATTATCTCTTAGCCCTAGTGACAAACAGAGTGACCCATCTTTATAACATTGTCCTTGTTTAGAACTCATTATTGTTCCATCTATCGCGCTTGATGTTTCTCCTCTTTCATTTTTCCACATTCCCAAAACACTATAGACCGAGATGGGGATTAGGTGATATGGTTGATTATATCCTCTTGTACAATGGATTTTAAGTGTTTTGTTTTTTTATCCTAATATGCTTCCCCCGTGATGTGTTTCGTTTAATTTTTTTTTTTATATTTATGTAAATGACCCTTGTTGCTCTATTGGTGCAAGGTAGTAATGGAATTGATCTATTGTGACACTCCTCTATTTGTATCTAATTTATTCTATATGTTGTTTCATGTTATGTCATACATGTGATATTGTTTGTAAATGTGTCTTTGTTCTATTTGATTGGGGATAATGTAAAATGATAGCTACCTATTCTTCTTGGTCTCTGTTATGTCAGCCCAAAAATAATCTTTTTTATGACTCTTACGTGACATTCTTCCATTGTGCTTGTAGATGTGCTACCTTGGGGGAATGCTAACATTTCATTTTAATATAATATACATGTATTATCACATGATCATATTGACCCCTAAGTTAGTAGATCCCTTATGTGCTCTCTTTTGTTATGTCTTTCATTTCCCTTGGGTCTTTCATTTCTTGGGGGCATCTCATAGTGGAAACATCTATTTTTGGATACATGTATGCTCTATTAGATTCATTTTTCCCACTAAGGCACTTCTAATTTGTTTAATGTGGATGCATACACTTTGTTCATTCTTTCACACTTTTCACACCAACACAGTGATTCAATATTATCTATTATGGATCCTTAGATTGATCTCACTTTCATGGATCCTTAGACTAATACCACTTTCATTAGTCCTTTGACTGACCACTTTCATTGATCCTTTTACTTACCACACACACTTGGTCCTTTGACTAACCACTTTTTAGATCCTTAGACTGATCCTCTTTAATGGGTTAACTAACTACTACGTAGCTTGCTAGACTTTCAATTTCATCATTTATAGTACCTTTTTTTTTTTCCTTTGCATGATCCATGGTAATGGATCCTCTTATAGGGTAGGTGGTCTCTCTCTCTCTCTCTCTCTCTCTCTCTCAAGAGATGTCTCCTTTTTTTATTTTTAAATTTGATGAAGACTTAAGACACTTAGGGGCCTTATGCTTCAATGTCTCCTTAAACTCAATAAGACCATTTATATACATTGATATACTTTACCATGAGCATGAGTTTATATTATACTCTCACTAAAGTGGGGGATAAAGGTACCATCCTCAAAATTTATCAAAATTTAGCATCCATTATTAGTGGCTCTAATTAGGATCTATAGCCCCTCTTTTTGTGAATTTGAGGTCTTTTGACCGATTTTCTTGATCTCGACAACCTATAATTCAAATTGGGGCATCTATTCATCATCTTGATGTCCCTTGCAAAATTTGGGACAAAATCATAGGGTGCACAATATTTCAAACATTATGTGCCTATGAGCACACCATTCTAAACATTATGCACTTTTTTATTTTGTCCCATATTAGGCACAAAGTGCGATATCAGGGTTTTTAATTCAATTGTTCTCTATTGGTCAACCTAGCTTAGTTTTAGATCATAAAATGAGGGGGAAGTATATAAAACCTATATATCTCCTCATTTTTCAATCAAGAATTCATCATATACAATCTATCACAACAATTCTCAAGCTATCAAGTGTAAGCATTCATTTTTGAGATTTTCAAGAGTATTCAAGAAAGCTAGGCGATTTATAGATCTCAAGACAATGCATTCTTCTTCTTCTTCCATCGCATCAGGAAAATATTTTTCAAGTTGGATAAATATTTTCTATCCCATGCTGGTGTCTTATTGGAGCTTGTTGGTTGTATTTCCTGTTTTTGTTGCCTTCCCTTGTTCTTTGTCTCATTCTCTGAAAATTCTCAGGTTTTCATGCCTATACCTTGCCCAAATTGTCAAAACCCTGAAAACCCTAAAGCCAAGTATTAAACGATGCATGTTTAAACCCTCAGCCATGTCTTATGTTTTGTCATTACCTTTTTGAGTCACTCAAGACATGTGCTTTAAGTCAGGTCGCTTGATCACGTGACCCAGATCGAATATGCCAAAACCTCTCCCGACTTTGCTTTTGCCTTCTGTCACGTAGTCTCGTTAAGAAATAGAATATTCCATCAGTGTCTCGAGACTTAGCGATCTTTCTTTAATCGGGTGATCACGAGAAGAGTTAACAGGTCAAAGGAATGTTCTTCGACTTCGCGATTCACTTCATGTCGCATGATCGCTAGATCAGGACATTCAAACAGTTAAGCTTTTCCTTCAGTCACATGGTCTCATGATAAGTTGGCAGTTAAGGGATAACAGTTCTGACTCAGCGACTAACGGTTTCATGTTAGTGATTTCCCTCAGTCGGGATGTCACCAGAATAGGGCGGTTACTCAGTTTTTAGAATGCTTTCAGTGGACGAAAGAATAGATGCCATCTGTCACAGAACTAGTGGTTGTCATGAGGTCGCCAGAAGGAGGAAAGAGATCAAGCGATAAGGAGACTAAAGTGTTTTCACCCTCAGTCGCGAAGTCTCCTGATGATTTAAGGGCATGAGGAAATGTATAGCGATTAAAAGACAGCCGTGCGATGGAAAGATGAAAGGATCTGATGGTTGTCGCTAAGTCTGGTGATAAAAGTGCCCCAGGGAGAAAGTCCTTCCGACTCAGCGATTAAGGTCTGTCGCGAGGTCGCTGTAAACAGAGAAAGGATACTTTTTTAGTAATAAAGGTCATGATAAACTTATCACCCGACTCAGCGACTAAAGGTTGTTGTGTAATCTCAAAAAGAGAAATGAGCATCCAGTGACTTAGCGATAACATTGAAATGTTAAAAGGTAACGGTTTGTCATGAAGTCTGATGAACAAAGCTGAGTTAGAGTTAACTCCATGTGACTTCAGTTTCACCATAGTCGCCTGATCGCTAGAGAGACTTGGGTCAACCGAGGTAAAAGAGTTACATTGTCGCTAAGTCTGAAGAGTAAACCATGGTTAAGGAAATGTGCTCGCGACAAAGAGACTTAATGAGGTCATGAGGTCACCTGATAACAGGATCTATAAAAGTGGCGCCAAGTGGATGACATGACAGAGAAGATCACCTGGCGGCCAATCAGATGCATGAATTTTTGATTACTGTGTACAAAAGGTAGCTGAGATATAT
>MU225669.1:2618272-2657473 GCA_018584345.1 Thuja plicata
ATCCTTGTATCATTGGTTTTTGTCATATTTAAGATTGTGATTTGTATGGTTAAATCCTGTATATGATTAAGCTTGGTCATTTACAAGGTATTTTATAAGCTGGTTCAATAGAGAATACATGACAAATTAGTGTCCACATCAATAAATACTGTGTTAACAGCCATCTTAAAAGGTAAAACCTGCCTGAGCATATGTGGAGTTCAAAAATGAAGAAGGACCTTATCCAGTCCTTAGCAATTAGGCTTTTCTTGTCTTTGAATCAGAATTAAAGGTACAAGGTTGACATAGACATTTCAAGCATTGTGATTCATGCAAGAAAAATCCCTAACAGAGATATCAAATAAGAAAATAATATCTCTCTTGCTCCATAATTATTTTCTCTCTCCTTGCAAGCGTTGTCAAAAATTTCAAGAAAATCAATATATAGGGGTGGTATTCATAAATCCATTCACATGTGAAGCTACCCTTGGTCCTAAATATCTCCTAAAAGGTCAACATCTACATTCAATTAAAAAACATCAAGCATATTTCATGGATTTGAGTGATACAAACATCCGGCCATGAGGGTAAATACATTAACACAGTACTAATAATTTGTATTTACTTTATACTTTACATTTCATATTCAAGGCTGATTCCTAAATAGGGATTTGAACAAAGAAAACCCCTTTAGCCAACTTTTTTTCATATTTTTATGTGTGCAAGTAAAGACCATGAAGTTATAATTACATATCTGAGCTTCATAGGTCCCGACATAGGTCTCTGCCAAATATAGAACAAAATTTCCAGTTACAAAATATTTCAAAATTTTTACACCCAGGTACAAAACATTCCAAACTTTCTATACCATCATAAATATGCTTTGATTTTTAGGACTAACAATCGATAGGTTTCATGCCCCAGATCTAGAAGTACAATCGATCCTAATATTCCAACAGTCATAAAAGTAGCAGTAGAACAAAATCTTCTTCTTTTCTCCAAGGTACATGTTCGAGCTTTTTCTTGCAGAATCCTATATAGCAGCAATGCTTGACTCTATGAAACAAAAATTCTGATTATGTCAAGAAAAAAATCCAATTAACGAGGATTAAATCCTCCTTCACTTTGAGCTCTATAATCTCAGGTGGTTGTACTTCACTTTTTCCCTAAATATTTAGTAGTTCTTCAAAAGGAAGGCATAGTAGATGTAACATAGAATAAAAAAGGTAATGTTTTGTATCAAGATTTGATAGGAACCACATAATCTAACATACCATATCAGTTCCTTATCCAATGGGCATGGTGTCATTCAATATGTAAAGACCTTAAATAACAAAGATATATAAAATGTAAATCTTGTAAATGATCATTGAATCAGACTATACCTTACATAGCCCATTCATACTTCTTATAAGAAGAAATAACCATCAAATTTGTCAACCTTCTACTCATTGTAACTACCTTAAGGATTTAATTGTCCCTTTGAAAGAAACCATAAACCAATTTGACACTCTTCCTTACAAAGTGATGGACTGAAATGTCCTTAACAACCAATCCAAATGAGTATACAAGCTAAAACAAAGACAACTATTCAACCAGGTCACACAAATAACAAGAAGTACAAACATATATTGATATGAAAACTTCAATTAAATATGAAATCAAGGCTAAAAGACCACTTGATAATCTTAATCAGAATATGCATATATTTACAAGCTTTTGTGGCATAACATTCCCCTCCTCACAATAAGATCCTGGAAGTCCTTTTATAGAAACAATGACTGCAACAAGCTTCAATCGATTAGGGTTAGGGGTAAAACTATTAAATTAATATATGAATAAACACATTAATTTACTTCAACCATCAAGCAGATCTATCATCCCTTTTTCAAAACACTCTTTTGATTCATTATGTTGGATAAATCTGATCAAGCCGCCAATTATCTTGGGAAACTGAAGAACAATGCCTTGCAAAAGGAACAATGAATGAAATTTTTGATCCCTGATTAATTAACCCAGAAGATTTTGGCCCTTCAGATTTGTAGAAAACCAACTACCTTTTCTAGGAAAGCTCAAGTCCTTAAAAATCTGATCTGATCTATATTATAAAAATTTGAAACAATCCCTCATTTATGGCGAAGAATAGAACAAGATAAACCAAAGGATTAAATACTAATTTCCAGGCTAACCAAAAACCCTAAAGAGATAATTATGTAATAAATATATTTATAAATGCCAATCTTTCCTCCATACTGCATCCAACAACTGTAAAAACATGGCCCAGAAGATCAAATTCACCTATTTACCGTGTTGTAACAAAATGACACAGATTACCGCTTGAAAACCCTGAGAGAAGAATTTAAATATTTGAAAAATAGTTGTAACGGCTACACCTTGCATGCAATTATCCATCAACGGTCCAGGTTTAAACACTTTATCACTTTAAAACACAATCATTAATGCAATTTAAGTTACCTGGGCTCCGTAGATTTGATATGGACACATGGAATACAAGCGCAATGTCTTAAACACTCTCTCCTGATCATCTCCACTTTAAGGCTTCCTGCCAACTGTTCGATGAAAATCCACTCTACTGTGCATTAATCTTACCCTTGGTTTCACAACTTCAGGTTCCAACAACTAGGTTGGACATGTGGTCACACGATGTAATTCCTTGATGGTTAAATATCTATCATCTTTTCTTTAAGGTAATGCACTAGTTGTCTAATCACCTTAAAGAAAAATGATCCTTACTTTAGTTATAACCCAATGGTCCTAGTCTCACTAACCTCCACATGGAACTTTACTAATGGCTCTTAGACATTCTTATTGTCTTATGACCTGCACTGACTAGTTGGACACATGTTATCCAGGTGCAATGCCTTGATTTTTAATATCACCACATCTCTGGCTAGAGGCATTGCACTGGGAATTAGATCATTTTAAACCTGACCATTATTTAACCTGCCTATAGCCTTAAAAACTTTACACATGGAGATCAAGCATGATCCCTTGAATACTATTTGTTGTGCATATTATCATTGAGGTAAAGCGCTGACCACAGGATGAAAAGAAACTTAACTACTTGTTAATCAACTATAGGCAGGCCCGAGACCTAACAAATTTCCAAGTGTCATGATGGCAAAATGCCTTGATGAATAAAGAACTTCATCTTCATTCTTAAGGAAAATCTCCCACCATAGAGCTTCCTCTGATCTAATTGAATTTTAACTTGTCTTAAGTTGCGGCCACTTTCCACATGGCGACTAGGCGCAATGCCTTGAAGAATAAAGATGTACATCTTCACGATGAAGGGAATGCGCCCATCGTCAGATGAAAATAGACTAGTACGAGAGATTTAAGAGGTAATAAAGGTATGTGGAAGGAATTAGAACTTAGGGAAAATAAAATAATTAAATAATCACTCTGCCAAGACCTTTAGGAAAAATTAAAAGGGATGACACCGCTCGACATGAAACAAAAAGGCACATGAGTTAATAAGATTTTAAGTGACTAAAAAGTAACTGCAAATTATAACAAGTCCATGAAGAGTTTAGGATATTATTCACCAATGACTAGAAATTTGAAAATAGGGCTCAAGGACAGAGCAAGACATAGGAGGGTTTAGGTTTTTAGGCCATAATTTTGCACAAAGACTTAGGGTTTATGAACCATACATAGAATACTATTAAAACTAAAAGATATAGCAGGGGAGAAAAAAAATTTGTAACCCTAACCATGCCTTAATCAATATATATAGAAAATGGACAAAATATGATGAACAATGGCTCTGACTAAGGATGCTTCATTGCAAGATCAAGGGAAGAAACCAGAACTCTGGGAAAAGTAGACCAAGGATAAGACAAATATCTACAGCAAAACTCAAGAGTATATACAAATGTACAACCTACAAAAAACCAGAACACCTAAAACCAACTACTTATATACATGACTACTGTACATGGAAATAAAATTTCAATTAAAGAAAGGTTTTAGGAATTGTCCATGTACTGGTAACTCCAATACCTCGTCATCTAAATTTATTAAGAAATATGAATCCTTATCATGTGTCTGATGAATGATATAAGGCCCCAACCATATGGATTGAAAGGTTTTATGTTTCCCTTTATCTTTAGCCTTAGCATTCCACTGTAATACCATGTCATCTGACTGAAACCTTCTATTATTATCTCTTTTCTCAAATAGATATTTCATTTTTATGTTTTCTCCTCAAGTGTTTATTTTTTCCTTCTCGTCTGATTTCATCCAATTCAACTAATTGGATCATTCTGTTATGCATGGCATCACCTACTTCAAAACCTTCTTCCTCAATGAATTTATAAACAAGAAGTAAATTATGCAATGGTAACCTAGCCTACATATCATACACCAATTCAAAAGGGGACTTGTCAATATCCTTTTTCATAGTTACTCTATCAACCCATAAAGTTAATTTCAACTTAGAATGCCAAGCTCTTTTGTTTGTTTTCAAATTTTTCTTCAGAATTTGCAGAATACTCTTATTACTAGATTATGCTTTTCCATTAGCTTGGGGATGATATGGGGAAGAATATGACATCATAATTCCATATTAATCACATAAATCCTTAAATTATTCTGACCTAAAACACATAGCATTGTCCATTATCAATTTTATAGGGACACCAAATCTGGTCAAAACATTTTCCATCAGAAAATCAATGACCACCTTACTAGTTTCCTTCTTAATTGGAATTGCCTCTATCCATTTTGTGAAGTATTCTGTGGCAAAAAATATCCAACTATGTACACCACTAGATTTTTCTGAAAACTCCCCAATGAAATCAATCCCCCACATGGAGAAAGGTGCCTCAGCTACTACTAGATTAGTAACAAATCACCTGAATACTTTAGCTTGGAAGAAAATCTCTAACATGCTTCACACGTTTGTACAAACTTGAAGGAATATTTAAATAAATAGGGCCAAAAATAACCATCCCTAAGGAGCTTGTGAGCATTAGTTTAGGTAGAATAATGTCCACAACGCACACCAGCATGCATTTCTTTTAGGACCTTTTCAGCCTTCCCTTCATCTAGGCATAACAAAAGTACACCATTTCTATCTTTCCAATACATATCTCCTTGTACTAATGTGTATCTTTGAGCTTGCAACTTGAGGGTTCTTTTCTGATTATCAGTCATAATCTCAAGGCACTTGGCAATTTTGAGATAGTATATGATATCAACATAATAGGGTTGTCTTTCAATACTAGTTGTTAGTTTCTTTTTATGTTGTACTGATTGGACAACAACCTCTTCACCTTATGACAAGATCTTAAAGAGAGCAGCCAACTATTTATCAATATAATGAAAAGGACCAACAAATAATCATGCCTACCAAACTTCTACACTTTAGGTTCTGCTAAACCAAGGGGGGATACCCTTTAACACTTTCAAATATTTCTTAAGATGTCAATCCAACATGAATCTCACAAAAGCTCAACATATCCAGGAGATACTAGATAAGTGCCTAATTATCCATTGAGCATCAACCTTGAAATGGAGCATGAAATGAATAGAACATAACAAAATTATAAAGAAACAATTCTTATAGGGGTTTATGTTTGTCTTTGTAGAAACATAACTGAAATATTTACTAGAAATGCAACAATATGAGAAGTACTAGTTTATGATCAGTGCCTTATCCATTGGGCTAAACTCTCAAAATAGATAGAATATGCAAAATTTAATTACTATCAAAGATTCTAGGCCATAAACACAATTATCCCACACCCATATTACTTATCAAATCCTATTGCATGCTCAGATGAATCTATCCACTAATTAGAGTATCATTTAATTTGATCCTTGATCAAAAATCTAAAACAACTACATACACAAAAATAAAATTTATGCTAATGAATTAGAAAATTCATAACTCATTAGATGAACACCACAGGAGAGATTGGAAACATGATCTTTGTATTAAGTATAGAGAATCAAACTTCTACTTACAAAATGAGTCAAAATAGCCACTTGAATAAAATACTACACTCCTCCAACTTTATTTCTAATCTTGAAACTAGTCTAGTACAATTTTTGCTATATTTCCCTGACTGAAAACTTTACAAAATCCTTACAATGTACGATTTTCCAGCCCCTTCCAATGATCTTGGGAATCCTTTTATAGAATAGGATTGCAACAAGCTATGGATCAATTGGAATAAGGACAAAATACATAACTCACATAAAATAAAAAAATGACAACTGAAGTGATAACCACTTTGTTACAATATTTTCTCAAGTTCTTTGTCTTCTGACCACCTGGTTATTGCAACTACTTTGAATTTGTTTAGAAACTACCATCTGGAGTTTTTTGATGTGGTCATCTTATGCATGATCTTCTACCTTTACCAGTTTTGTTCAAAACTATTGGGAAGAACTACCATTTTTTGTCTCTACACCACATCATCTTCTCCTTGGTTAGTTGCATTTTATTTGTTCTTCCAAGATTTCAACACCTTGTCACTTGGCCAAGGGAAATTTATAACCTCATCCTTTTTTCTATTCATCTCATCCCAGCTGACCCTTGCTTTCTCAACTTCCTCTTTCCAGAATTCAAAAAATGACCAGGCCTTGCTAATTATTTCAACAGTTTGGGAAAACAAAAGTGTTCTTTCCAAAGTGATAAAATTGTTGGTCCTTGTTTCCAACACCTCATTCATCTATCTCATCCACAAGTCTTCCTTATTTATCTCACCACTTTTCTTGAAAATATTAGGGAACATCTCATATCTATCTTTTGAATAATCCCTCCTTAAAGTTTCTACCTTTCTTAAGATGATGATCCTTTTTATATCCAAGTCCACTAACAATTTAAAACATTTATAAGTGTTGGTTAATACAATGTCAACATTTTTCTCCTCTTTGGACATAGAATAGGAAAACTTCAATTCTGCCCTCTTTCCCTTCTGTCTATCCATGATTGGATCTCACTTATCCTTATTTGCATTGAACTCATCCATTATGCTAACAATTTTCCTTCCTTGCAAGTAAATGGCAGTAGCACTCAAATCCTGAATACGTTGCATAAGAGTGGCATGTATCTTATCGTCATACCTTTGTTGTAATAATTCCTTTGCTTCTTTCAATGTTGCACAATCTTCATCCCATTTCTTTCTTGATTGTTCTAACTTAGTTCTCCCAACAATTAATCTTTCTCTCTCTAACTCCAAATCTGCTTGTGTAGTAGGACTTGATGGCATAAGAGGAGGATAAGTCACAATTGGACCAGATGTAGCAGGATTATGTTGATCCTATGTTATCATTCCCTGAGGAGAAAATTGAGCTACTTGCTTTCCCTCTAGGATAGAAATTTTCTTATCCTTTTCAATGGATTTTATCCTTTCATCATTATAGGCCTTCAGAACTCTCTCAAATTTTTTTCTTAGATTTTTTATCTCTTCTTCATTCTTTTCAGCCACTTTCATGTTGAATTTTGAAAATTCTAATGTGAGGCTGGATGTCTCTACTCCTAAAGTGTCTACAACTCTTTTCACTAACAGGCTGCCTGAATGCTCAGCATGATCATGTCCATTAGTCCTTTTATTTTCCTTCTTGTTTATTGACCACATTACCAATGATGCATGGTCTTCACTGAATTTAACACCTATGGATACTCCACTAGTGCACATTGGTTTGGTCTCCTTCGTAATGGCATAAAAAACTATGGCATTAGCAATATCCTATTTAGGAAGAATAAGGACTCCTTTCCTCACCAGTTCTCTGCCTTCTTTGGGAGTGATTGTATAAAAATTAACTATCATCTCATGCCTTACTTATTTTTCAATTTCATCTTTATCTTTATCACGCTAGTCATTTTTCCTCTTTAGACATATTTCTCTAAATTCATTAATATGAATTCTCCAAAGGAATTGAACAAAATCCCTTGCTTTAACAAATTTATCATTTGACAAGAATTCATCACTAGCTTGCTTAGTGATGGGGTCTAGTTCCTTACCAGCAAATTCAACTAATGTTAAATCCATTTCTGCATGTTTTGGAGCCTCTTGCATCCCTTCTTGCCTCACCTAAGATGTAAAAAAGATATGCCTTGCATTCCCAATCTATACTAATTGCTCAGCAATGGCCTACTCATCCACGTACAAGGGAGATTGGGAAGGGGAGTAAATGTTCTCTTATTGTTGTTCTTCTTTCTTCCTTTGCCTTTTGGGAGATGACAGTGATTGGGCAACTAATTTCGGAGGTCTCTTTACTTTTGAACTAAAATCTTTCTCTGTACTTGACATCACCATACTATACCCTTGTCTCTATTGTAGGACATATCTACCTGGTGCAACACCTCTAGTAGGAATAATCCTACTCAGAATTTCCTTGGCCTTTTTTGGATCTGCCTCCATCACCTTCTCTTTCTTTTGGTTTAAGGCCTGCATATTGTCTTCAAAAATTCTCATTAATGTGTCAATCTTTCTATTCCAAGGATTGAACTCCTTCAAAGGATAATATCCTTTATCAAAATGTTGGACAAAGTCAAGAGTCTTTTTGTACACCATCCACTTTTCTTTCTTGATTTCCTATTCTTGTAGATTGAACTCATTCATGATAATTTCCTCTGGGAAATTAAATAGATGATCTAGAATCAGACACTTTGTTCTCTTTCTGAACATGTCATTTAGGAAACCTTCATTATCAGCACACCTCCTCATTGATGTTGTCACATGCTAAGGCTCTAAGTATTTTTGTAGCTATGTCCATCCTCCTTTTGTAATGACAAATTGATGCACAATTATGATAGTGGGGAAAATGGTTCCTCTCCCTTTTCCTATCAATGCATCTTCTTGCAAACCACCAATTTTTCTAAGTATTTCTGTAAGGCCTATTTTTAGAGGAACCTGATAAGGGAGTATATTTGGCACTCCTCTAAAACCATACACTCTTAACACAGTAGATATAGGGTATAAAATAATATCACCCCAATTGTGTGCTATCTTTAAGGATGGGAGAAAATCCTTTTGTCTCAATAGATTCAATAAAACTTTAGGGATCCTAGGGTTTTCTGTGAAAAACAAGGTTGTGAGCCTAGAGGAAAAATATCTATCAAAAGTGATATAACTGGCCTCTTTTCTATGCCATGACATATTTTCATTCCATAACCGAACTGGCATTTCTTCATTCTATTTGATTCTTATTAAATACATTTCCTCCTCAAAGTAGTCATAATTTTTAAACAAGATCATATGCATGAGCATGGAATACCATCCAAATGGCCTAGGTTCCTTTGCATTTTTTATTCATATCAAAGCCTGATGAATCAGTTCAGCAAGATGGGTGGAAAAATAAAAAAATGATAGCTAGATGTGGGTGCAAAATTTGTACCATCATGAACATATATGGGATAGGCATTACTGTTTCCTCATCTTCTCCCAAAATACATCATAGGGAAATGTACATTATTTTGGCTCTTGAACTAAAATACTCCAATTTGAAGGGTTTAGGTGTATTGGGGCCTACAAAAACTAAGCCTCCTATCTTATTAAAAAATCCCTTCAAAGGCTTTTCTTTGAGGTAATCTCTCTGAGATTTATAAATTTCTTTAAATTGATCAAAATCAATATTTTCCATTTGAGTCGAGGAATCATTTAACTTGAAAACCTCTCTTATCTCATTAGCTGTTATGCTTACTAGTGCTCTGTCATTTACATTCCACACAACCCTTGAAGTGCTATCATATATTTTTACAATTTGGACCAACAAATCTATATCCATGAAAATACTAGGGACTATTAACTTTCCCACATCAAATTTTCATATATTTCTATCTAGAGCGAAAGCATTTCTATAACTGAAAGCTAGCTTGAATAGATCCAAACCAACAACACTAGTCTTGGCATCTCGTGCCCACCTACCCATGTCATATTAAACCTCTCCCACTTTAAAATGAAGTGATTTTGGCACCAATTATTTAACCTTCAAAGCATCATTATTTGATTCATTTAATTTTTGCAATAGATCTTCATATACATTTTTTTATGTAATCAGTCTCTCCTGAAATCTCTCTTCTGGGTGGCATTTTGAAACTAGGGTTTCTAGACAGATAGATAACAAATTCTTATGAAGGAAATCAATTTATACACCAAAAATAATTTTGATTTAATTCATAGGTTCTCAGGAATGTATTTATGAAGAAACTTACTTTTATGTAATTTCTAGATATAGACAACAAAAATCTCCAATTAGCTCCGCTTCGAAATACTCCATTAGTTTTGGCTTTTCCAGATTTGATAGTAATATTATACATCATCTCCACTAGGCTTTATAATTTAATTATTTCTGCTATGAACACATGCCTCACCATTACTTCCGCTTGATTTGAAAATTCATGACCCAATGGTTCAAACAATTTTACTTTATCAGTTTAAACCTTGACCGTTGATCTTAACAGCTCATCGTTACATCCTGCGGTTAGTATTGGTTAATGTAAACAATCACCATTTGGGGATACATGGCAGGCCATAACATTTCCTTGATCAACATCATGTTTAGCTTGAGGTAACATAGAAACAGTTAGATTGAAGTTAACTAGCGCTCTGATTACTTAACCATCCTTTTTACTAACTGCATCTTCCAATTCCTGGTTAAGACACGTGGTAGCTAGTCACATTTCCTTGGAGGATAGATTAACTACATCTCAAGCTTGAGGCAACATGAAAGCCATTGGATTAAACTTAACTTGCAACACCTTTATTTTCTTTGTTAACACTGCATCGGGCCCGCTAGAGACACGTGTCACTCAGCCGTGTTGCCTTAAGAGCTACATCTCGCACATCCTTGGGTTTCAGGAAACATGACAACCATCTGATTAAGACTGACTTGTATACCTTTAATGTTGACTTTTTTGACCTCATTTGGTCCCACTGAATAGGTTTCACTTAGTCACATTGCCTTGTGAGGTAGATCACGGGCATCTTGAGATAAAGGAAACATGACCACCGTATTACACTGAACTTGTAAGAACTTTATCATCACTTAAAATAGATGTCAAACACACCAAAGACACATGGTGAATAGTCACTTTCCCTTGAAAGATAGATTTAAAGAATCTTTGGCTTTAGGAAACATGATAATCATTAGATCAAAAGTAACTTGCACGATGAAAGAAATAAAGTTTTAACAAAGGGCATGGGTATTTAGACTTAGGGTAATATGAAAAATAAAATGTGTAGTCTATAGGATGATAAGCATGGCCTCGCCTGAAATTTAAAGAACACGTGATTTAAAAAAAGATTTAGTGGCTGAAAAATTAACAATGAAAAAGAAGTTGCCCTAGATTTTAGTGTTTTTTGACCAATGACCACGGCTTTAAAAAAAACTACAAGGGTTTTTAATATACAGGACCTAACTAAAAAATTTTGAACAATGAAGACACATGATTGGAAATCCTTTTGCGTAGTCCTAATACTAGTCACTATTGAATCTTGTACTTATACATTATTTACCTCAACCAAATGCATACTCTCTTCTTTCATTAGCTTTTCTAAGCCTAATCCTCTTACTAATTTGGTAATATGGATTTCTAAATTAGATTCTTGAATCTTATTTATCCATTTGCATCGATTTCCAATAAATTTTGATTGGGTAAGAATGTCCTTGATTTCTGCATGATGTACATATGCAATCACTTTGGCACAAACCATATAAGGTTTGAATGATTTCACAACTTTAACTAGGGCATATGCTTTTTTCCATCATCTCATTGTTCAAATCTTCATCTTAGAGAGATTTTCTCAAAAATGCAATGGGATGTTCATAACCCTCCTCATCCTTCTGTAGTAACACAACAATAATTTTATGAAAACATGCAAAATAAAATAATGAAAATGGCTTACTATAATTAGGAGACCTTAAAAAAAGTGCTTCGTGAACTCCCTTCTTGATCTTTTCAAAAGAAAATTATGCTCCTTCATCCCACTCAAACTTTGCTTCCTTCTTCAACAATTTAACTATGGGCTTAATAATCTCTATAAAGTTAGCAATGAACCTCCTCACAAAATTAATCTTTCCTAGGAAATATTATATCCCTTTGACATTCTTTGGAGCAATGACCTTCTGAATTTATTCTATCCTCTCTGAGACAATTCTTACTCCTTCCTTTGATACAATATGTCCCAAATATTTTCCTTTTGTTACTACAAACTGATATTTCTTAGGATTCAAAGAAATACCATATTTCAAAGCCTTATTAAAAATATTTTCTAAATGTCCACAATGGTCCTTTGCTTCCTTGGAAAATGTTGTCAAATCATCTTGATAAAACACCATAAATAAATCAATAAATTCTTTAAATGAAACATCCATAGCTCTCTTGAATGTTTCCCCTACATTTATGAGACCAAAGAGCATGCTAATATACACATATGTTCCCCATGGAGTAGTGAATGTAGTTTTAAATTTTTCTGATTCCTTAACTAACGCCTAGTTGTAGCCTGAAAAACCATCCATCATTGACAATAAATCACAACCAATAACTTTTTGTAACATCACCTCCATGTTAGGAAAAGAATAATTATCTTTTAAAGATGCCTTCTTCCCCTTATTCTTAGGGTCTCGAGTAACAAAAACCTAGCGGCTAATAGGTTTCTCTTCAACCCTCTTAGGTTCTTCAACATTATTCATTGCCATTTATCTCAATAATTGCCTTTTTAAATCATCAACCTTAATTTGTTTTTGTCATATCAAAATCTTTTTTTTTTTTGCTTCTCTATTATGTAATGATAAATTTCTCTTGGAGTTCTCTCCAATTCTGCAGCTCCTTCATCAATACTTTTTGAATCTGGAAGGGTAGTATCAGATTCCTCCTCTCTCTCATTAGGAGAATAATAATCTCCATATGCACCCAATCCCAAGTCTAGAGCCTCTTCATACTATGATATATTTTCTTCATGACTATGTTGGATTGGATCCTCTCCCTAATATTCTCCTCGTGTTTCTTAGTTCAAGGAATTCCTTTATCATTATTTCCTTTTATTGACTGACCTCCTCTAGAAGTAGTTGGAAGCCCATCTTCCATCTTTTCCTCTGGATGTTTTTGCATCCAAGATCTGGTATATCTGTTATTCATATTGAGAAAGTGTGTATAGGATTATATATATTACTCAACACTGATGAAGAGATTTCTCAGAGTCGCCACCCACAACTAGTTGGGAAAATACAACACTAACCCAAAGGAATATTTTTCTTCAAAAGTCCCCAACAGAGTCGCCAATTTGTTGGAGCTTTTTCTTGCAGAATCCTATATAGCAGCAATGCTTGACCTTAATAGGGATGTGAATCCTCAATTAAGGGCTATGATAAGTAGGTAAGATTAGGAATCATTAAGTAAATTAATAATTGAATATTCTCAATATTCCTCACAAATCAATAATTAGATTTATGAAATCATGAAAATCTCATAAATTGAAATTAGCTAATTAATTAATGAAAAATTAATTAATTGTTGAGACTTAGGGAAAAGGGAATAAATAAAGTTAATTTATTTATTCAATTAGGACATAGGGATAAACTATGGGTTATTCATGCCAGGGGGAAATTAGTGAATTATTGATCGGATTGAAGGTGTTAATGTTGAATTCAAATTATTTTGATGATATTGATAAGGATTAGGATCAATTCTGAGGGTTTCAAAATAGTTTAGGAAATCACGAGGCATCAATGAGCTTTGACAATGCGCCCACGTAATCATGTTTGGAAATGATTGAAAAGTGCCAATGAACTTTGATGGCGTCATAAGATTGAAATTGAAATGGTGAAACATCGATGAACTTGGACAATGTTCCCAAAATAATAATGATCAAAAATAGTATTGACGAACATGGACAACACTATTGAATTGATATTGATAGATTGATAACAATAACATGGATGAAATTTGACAATGTTATCAAATAGCTGATTAAGGGGATACGAAGCATCGATGAACTTGGACAATGCTCCTAGAATGATGGAAAGATTGATTGAATTTGGAATAGGGTTTTGATCGATTTGGAAATTGGGTTAATTAGGCATCGATGATCTTGGACAATACCCCAGAATGGTTAGAACAAGTCCAAACAATTCTGAAAATGATTAGGAATAGAATAGAATGGGGTTTGAATTGATTTAGGAAGATTTGTAATGGTTTAGAATTGAATAGGATCAGTTTAGGATCGAATAGCATCAGTTTAGGGTTGTTCGGAATTGATTAGGAAAATTATCGATTTGATAAAGACAATAGAAATGTTAGTAATTGATGACATGGAAGAATGAAAAAATATTAGTGAATGATAAAGATCAAACACATAATATATAAGACATGTTAAAAAGGGGTCATAGGCAATGAACCATTTTTAGGTGTCTACACTTACAGATAAAGATGTTTTAGTGCATGCGAGCTTATGGGATGACTGAGTACACATTGAAGAATGTTCTTTACTGATTGATTGTTGTGAAAGTGTTGGTGATGTCAGGTGTGGCATGTATTCTGGAGGAGACCTATTTTGGTGGCCAACTTCAAACATGTAGCGTGTATTATGAATTGTGAGATTGGATTGTGGAATTTCGAGTATAACTGATAGATTGTAATTGATGTTTAGTTGTTATAGGTACTATGTGTATCTTAGCAAGGGGTTAAACAATTATTTGTATATTTGGAAATCCTAATTGGCCGACCTAAATAATTATTTGTGTATCTGGAAAGCTTAATCAGCCGACCTAATGAATTAATGTAATAGGATATATATGAGTGATATTTTATTTTGGAAAGATGTGGTAGATATTGTAAAGGAAGAGAAGTGTAAGCTGCGAGGCTTGTTTTTTTTCTGGATGTAGAGCAAAGTTTGTGATAAGAATACTTCATTGGAACTTACCAAGAAAAGATAGTTGCTATTAGAAAGCTCACTGGATTGTATATTTCCTATAAACACTTGTTCAGATTGTGAATTCTTGAGGGTGGATTTAACCTTCTTTGGGAAGTGAGCCTACTACTTTTATTGACTCCTAACAATGTCTATCACCTAACAGGGACTGTGTACTATAATATTGTAATAAGCTCCTAACAGGGCTAAATCTTTTAATGGGGATACTATACTCTCAGTACATTATTTGTGGGTGCTAATTCCCACCGGGTTTTTACCTTTAACAGGGTTTCCTCGACAACAAGTATTGTTTTATTGGGTTGGCATTTACTATGTTATTGTTTTCATTGCAGTTTTTGTTTATATAGTTCAAAGTTTAATATTATTTCACAACTGATTCACCCCCCTCTTAGTTGTGCTTATGGAATTTTATTCCTAACAATTGGTCTCAGAGCTATTGGTCCTTAGAGAGAAATCTTAATAGCTTGAGGTGATGTTGAAGATGACTTACTAAAGGAAGAATAGTCCAAAATTTGATCCCAAAAACATTGACAGTTGGAAGAACAATATGAGAACATATTTACTATGTTTGTGAATTGACTACTAGATGATCACAAAGAAGAATGAAAGGATAGCGAATAAGGATGAATTGGATAAATCCAATGAAGATGAAAAGAAGCTATTTTTATGTAATATGGTTGCAAGGGAATCATTGATCAGTGCACTTTCTGAAGGTGAATTCACAAAAGTAAAAGACTTGGACCCTACACATGAGATTTGGACAAGATTGGAGGAAATATATGAAGGAGATAATTTTAAAAAATAGGAAAAGCTACAAAACTGGAAGACAAAGATGGAATCACTAAAAATGAGAGAAGATGAGAACATTAGGGCATATGGATAGAGAATTACTAAAGTGGTTACTAGCATTAGAAACTATGGAGGTACTTACAGTGAGGAAGAATTGATTGTGAATATTATTAGATCTTTGACGCCTGCATATTGAAGTAAAGTACAAGATATAGAGAAGATTATACCTTTGACACCAAAATTCACTAGAGATATGTTGATTGGAAAGCTAACTACTTTTTAAGGCACAAAATTGGGAGATACTTTACCTAAAGTTGAGTCAGCATTCAAGGCAACCATGCATAGAAACAAAAAGATCTTATCTGGAATTGTGAGCACTAGCAATAGTGACCTAAAAGAAGAGATTGAAGACTATGCAGAGGAATGGGAATAGATTTAGGAGGAATAAAGAAAGCTAGATGAAGTAGTAGCATTGACCGCTAGAAGAGAAAAGAGAGGTAAGGGTAAATTTGAAGGAAAACTACCTTTGAAATATTTTTCATATAATAAGATTGGTCATTTGCATCTTGATGTCCTACAAGGGTTCCTAAGCATAAACCTAAGTTTTACAAATCAAAGTATCTTAAAGATAAGGAATTTTATTATGCTATTGAGGGTGTTTCTGATGATGATGGTGGATATGATTAAATTGGATTTATTGCTATAAAGGATGATGAACCTATACATGAAGAAAAATCTTTAGTATCTCATGTTGAAAAGAAATTTAAATGGGTTATAGACAGTGGTTGTCACATCATATGATTGGAGATAAAAATAAAATTGTGAATTTGGAAAGATATGATGATGGTGTTGTTAGATCTGGAGACAATACTCCTAAACTTATCATTGGTGTTGGATCTATTTCTCTGGATGAAAATATTAATACTAACAATGTATTACTTGTTGATGGACTTAAGCATAATCTGTTGAGTGTTGGGAAGTTAGTGGACAAAGGTTATCAATTGAAATTCATTGATGGGAAATGCTCTATCAAAATTAAATCTAGAAATTTGATCGCATATGGTACTAAATATAAATGTAATGTATTTGAATTGAATACATCTGATGCTTCTTGTTTTATTGTGAAGGTTGATGATAGTCGGCTATGACATAGAAGATTTTGTCATGTTAACTTTGATAACATTGTGAAGGCAAGTATGACTAATGTTTTAAGAGATCTACCTAAGATTGTAAATCCATCTAACACTATGTGTAGAGAGTGTGTTATGGGGAAGCATGCCAGAAGTAGTTTTAGAAGAAAATCATATTCAGCAAATGGGAAGTAGGATTTGGTGCATAGAGATCTATGTACTCCTACAAGAACAAGATCTTATTATGGTGAAAGGTAATTTATATTTTTTTTTGATGACTTTTCTAGAATGATGTGGGTTACATATTTGAGAGAGAAATCTGAAGCATTTGACAAATTCAAGTTATTTAAAGACAAAGTTGAGAATGAATCTAGTTTGAAGATAAAATGTTTGACATCAGACAAAGGTGGATAGTTTACATCAGATTTATTTAATACCTACTATGAAGAAAATGGAATATACAGATAGACATCAGCTCCTAGAAATCCATAACAGAATGAGATAGCAGAGTGAAGAAACTAAACTAAATTAGATGCTGCAAGGACTATGTTGATAGAAGGAAATGTGTCAAATGTTCATTGGAGAGAAGCAGTTGGCACTGTTGTGTACACCGTAAACAGAATTCAGATCAGAGAAGGTACAAGTAAGACTCCTTATGAATTATGGTTTGATCATACACCTACTATAAAATATTTAAGAATATTTGGAATTAAATGTTATATCAAAAGAGATGATGAGATAGTGAAGTTTGATTCTAGAAGTGATGGCAGAATTTTTATTGGCTATTCTAACAAGAGAAAAGCATATAAATGTTTCAATCTGAGGTTGAGAAAGTATATTGAAAGCACTAATGTGAGGATAAATGATAATCTTTCAGATTCACGAAAGAATATATGACTGTGGTCATATTACTAGATGCCTTCTGCTTCCCCTTATTCTTAGGGTCTTGAGTAACAAAAACTTGGCGGATAACAGGTTATTCTTCAACCCTCTCAGGCTCTTCAACATTATCCATTTCCATTTGTCTCAATAATTTCCTTTTTAAATCATCAACCTTCATTTTTTCATATTAGATCTTTTTATTTGTTTCTCTGTTGTGTAATGATAAATTTCTCTTGGAGTTTTCTCCCCAATTCAGCAGCTCCTTCATCAAGACTTTCTGAATCTCAAAGTGTAGTATCAGATTCCTCCTCTCTATCTTATTAGGAGAATAATAATCTCCATATGCACCCAATCCAAAGTCTAGAGCCTCTTCATACTCTGATATATTTTCTTCATGACTGTGTTGGATTGGATCCTCTCCCCTAATGTTCTCCTCTTGTTTCTTAGTTTGAGGAATTCCTTATCATTCTTTCTTTTTTCTTGACTGACCTCCTCTAGAATTAGTTAGTCATCCATCTTCCACCTTTTCCTCTGGATGTTTTTGTTGGAGATTTACTTCTAGCAGCTAGTTGATTGTATGTTTTGTCATTGATGATGACATATAATATACAGCAGTGTTCTGTATGTACTTACCAGAATGATTTTATCAAGCCTTGCGCAGTTATGTTCATGTTGTAGACATTTTTATTATGTTGTGTTCATACACACAGACTTAGATATGAAGTTTCAGTTGTGTTGTGTAATTTTGTTAGTGGCAGTTACAATTTCTAGAGTTTCTCTATACAGAGCCAATGTATTGCATTGGTTCTTGAGTTGCACCTATCTTCGAGATATGTGTGTATATTCAATTTTAGTTATGAGTTGAAGATAGTTATCTAAAGGCTCCAAATGTTTTTTTAAAAAGATTGCAAAATTAAAGTTAAATTGGTGAGGCCGACTTAGTGAAGCATCACGTCTATTCAGTTTATATTGTGTGGTTGTAATTATGCTTACATGGTTAGTTAAGCTGACAAGGATGTTATAAAGAGTTTCCTAACAGGTCCCATGATCTCATACTTTGAGGAAGATACTTATAGTAGTTCATTTATGGAATGCTAAGTGTGAATGAGAAGATAAGAGATAGAAAATGTACTAAGCAGAATATCAGTTGTGTTTCATTCATCAAGGCTCTATGTGAAGAAGAAGTGAAAGATTACAATACATTGGAACTGATAAAGATAGCAGGTCTACTCTATAGTTCTTCAATCAGATATAGTGCATATCTTTTCTATAGAAGGTTTTAGCCTTCACCATTGAAGCAGTGAGTCCTCACCCTTAACAAGGTTATTTGTAAAAGACTCCTAACAGGGTCAGACCCTTAACCAGGTCACTATACTTATTGTATTATAAAGAACAAATCCTAACAGGGTTGCAAGATATTCTAATAGGGATTATTATAAACAAGTATAGTTCATTATGGGTGTTAATTTCCACCGGGGTTTTTACCATTTGGTTTCCCAGTAACGAAATTGTGGTGTTGTCTATTGTGTTATCTGAATGTGCATTTACTTTATTGTATTCTGGAGTTAATAAGAGAAAAGAATTAAATTAGCTGGTAACTGATTCACCCCCCCCTCTTAGTTATCCTTTGGGACTATTCTAACAATTGGTATTAGATCCAAGTGTCTTGAAGAGAAATCCTAACAACTTAAGGTAGATCAGATGACATACTTCATAAAAGAGAGTCCTAAGTTTGATGGAGAAAATTATCTGGATTGGAAGAAAAAAATGATAACACATTTACAGTGTGTTTGTTTTGACATCTTTGAGATAGCCACACAAGAAGTTTTTATTCCCTCTCTAAAAGACCTCTCAAGAGATGATGCTACTAGTAAACAAAAGGATACATTCACAGCTAATGCAGTTTCCAAAGAAGCCCTTATAAGTGCATTATCTGACAGTGAATTCTCTAAGATCAAGAAACTAGACAAGGCATACACAATATGGAAGTATTTAGAAGACATGTTTCAAGGAGATATCCAAGAAAAGAATGCGCTCAGGAAGACATGGAAAAATAAATACAACAATCTTAAGATGTTACCTGAAGAGAAGATCAGAGCCTACAATTAGAGGATAAATGAAGTAGTTTTTGGAATCAGAAATAATGGTGGAGAAATATCAGAAGAAGACATAATGGACAAGTTTTTGAATACTTTAACAACAGACTATGAGAACAAGATCAATATTCTTGAGGAAACCATGAAATTTTCACAAGACTTCAAGAGAGAGAATTTGATCAATAAAATCTCTACATTTGAGATATCAAGACTGAAGATTGAACCCAAAAGTGAAACATCTTTCAAAGCCTCAGTTCATGGTAAGAAACCTTTACACATCTATAGAAATACTGAGAAAGAAGAAGTTGATGAAGAACTAGAAGAAATCATTGCCATGATTTCTAAATGAGAAAAGAAAGGCAAAGGCAAGTATGAAGGATAGTTTCCATTCAAATGTTTTTCATGAAACAAGATTGATCACTTTGCATCCAAGTGTGCCACAAGAGTAAAGAAATTCAGATCTGATTATAAACCAAAATATAGGAAGGAATGCTATCATGCTGAAGAAGGTGTAACTGATGAAGATTCAGGAGAAGATGAAATTGAATTTGTTGCCCTTAAAGACATGGAAAAATTTCTTGAGGAAATAGACATTGAAGATGAAAAGGAAGCATGGGAGTTAGCCCTAATTTTCAAAGCAGACATCAGAACTAATTGGATCATTGACAACAGATGCTCTCACCACAAGACAAGTGATAAAGATAGATTTTTTAATCTAGAAAAGTACAAAGGTGGTATGGTTAGATTTGGAGATAACAATCCCAAACCTATCATAGATAGATGATATATCACCCTGGATGGAAAGAACAAGAGAGATGATGTTCTCTATGTTGATGGATTACATCACAATTTACTAAGTGTTGGACAACTTCTTGACAAGGGTTATCATTTTGAATTCAAAGACAAAAAATGCATCATTAGAAACAAAGAAGGAGACATGATTGCATGAGGCTCAAAGACAAAACATAATGTTTTTTAGCTCAATTCAGATGTAATTTTTTTTGTTGCAAAAGTGGATGATAGTTGGTTGTGGCACAAGAGACTATGTCATATCAATTTTGATAATATAGTAAAGGTATGCAATGTCAAGGCAGTTAGAGACCTTCCAAGTATTGCAAGACCAGTTGACACAATGTGTTATGGGAAAGAATGTAAGGAGCTCTTTCAAAAGAAAGTAGAACTCAGCTGAAAACAAGTTAGACCTAGTGCATACAGATTTATGTGGTCCTACTCAAACCAGATCATATTATGGAGAAAGTTATTTCATTTTTTTTGTTGGTAATTTTTCAAGAATGATGTGCATTGCGTTCTTAAAGGAGAAGTCTGAAGCCTTTGCGAAGTTCAAAATATTCAAAGCCAAAGTTGAGAATTAATCTAGATTAAAACTAAAATGTCTGAGATCATATAGAGGAGGAGAATTCACCTCTGACTAGTTTTATGACTACTGTGAAGAACATGGAATCAAAAGATAGTTGAGTGCACCCATAACCCCTTAGCAAAATGGGATAGCAGAAAGAAGGAACAAGATCATACTTGATACAACACGCACTATGATGTTTGAAGGAAAAGTTGCGCATACCTATTTGAGAGATATAGTTAATACAACAGTCTATTACTATCAACAGAATACAACTAAGACCAAGCGCAGATAAGACACCTTATGAACTTTGGTTTGGTAATATACCTACAGTAAAATACTTCAGAATCTTTGGCAGCAAGTGCTACATTAAGAGAGATGATGGTGTTGGTAATTTTGATGCTAGAAGTGACGAAGGTATTTTCCTTGGTTATTCTACTAAAAACAAAGCATATAGATGTTTCAATTTAAGATTAAATAAGATAATTGAAAGTACTCATGTAAATATTGATGAGAAGTTCATGGTTCAAGAGAGGTACTATGAATATGCACCTATGATTGAGGATGAACCCAGGCCTAACAATAAAGACACTGTTATTGAAGAAATGTTTGATTGCATTGATGTATCATGTAATGAACCTGAATCAAGAAAAGAAGTATCACAAATTATAGATGAGGATCTCACAATAAAAGTTTCAAAATTCACATCTAGGTATCATTCAAAAGATGGTATCATTGGAGATCAGAGCAGCAGTGTTTTTACTAGATCTAAAGCAAAAATATTAACAGTGGATGAAGAGGTATGTTTAATTTCATAGATTGAACCTTTAAATGTTGAAGATGCTTGCAAGGATTCTGATTGGCAGAAAGTAAGAAGTTTTAGATCAAATAATAAAAAATGATACATGGGAATTGGTTCCTAGACCTAGTGACAAAAATATGATTGGAACAAAGTGGGTATTCAGGAACAAGATGAATGAAGATGGTACAGTGGTCAGAAAAAAAGCAAGAATAGTGTGTAAAGGATATGCGCAGAGGGAAGGGATAGATTACACTGACACATTTTCCCCTATGAGCATATTAGAAGACATCAAGTTATTCTTTGCCTATGCAACATTCAAAGACCTCAAAGTATATCAAATGGATGTCAAATCAGCCTTTCTGAATGGTGACTTGAAGGGAAAAGTCTACATAGAAAAACCTGAAGGGTTTAATCTATCAAATAAACCAGACATGGTATGCAGATTGAAGAAAGAACTCTATGGACTTAAACAGGCCCCAAGAGCTTGGTATGAGAGACTAGATGGTTATCTTACCAAGATTGGATTTAAGAAAGGAGCAACCAATTGTAACCTATTGATAAGAGAGACACCTGATGGATTATTACTTGTTGCCATAGTTGTTGATGACATTATCTTTGGAGGTAATGACAAGCTTAGTGCAGAATTTGCAAAAGAAATGCAGAATGAATTCAAAATGAGCATGATTGGTCCTATAAAATACTTTTTGGGATTAAATGTAAAGCAGATAGATAAAGGAATATTTATAAATCAGTCCAAATATGTGAAGGAAATATTGAAGACTTCCAAGAAGGAAGACTGTAATCCAGTATGCACTCCTATGATAACAGGAAGCAAGCTTTCTAAAGAAGATGATTCCGCATCAGTTGACAAGACATTGTATAAGTCTATGATTGGAAAACTTATATATCTTACTCAATATAGACCAAACATATCTAATGTAGTTGGCATTGTTGGTAGATTTGCAGCTGAACGAAAATAGAATCACCTAATGGAAATAAAGAGAATATTCAGATATCCAAAGGGAACTATAGACTATGGTTTATGGTATCCTAAATCAGAGAATGTACAACATCATGTGTATATAGGTGCAGATTGGGTAGGTTGTATTGATGACAGGAAGAGTACTTCTAGAGGAGTATTATTTCTTGGAGATAGGTTGGTTTCTTGGGTAATAAAGAAGCAAAATTGTATTTCTCAGTCGACAGCAGAAGCTGAATATGTTGTAGCAACATTGAATTATTCAACAATGGTTTGGATCAAGTAGATGGTTAAAGATTTTGGTATACAGGTTTATTATCCTATTGTTATTCACTGTGATAACACTAGTACTATCAACATGTCCAAGAACCCTGTGATGCATGCAAAAACAAAGCACATTGAGATTAAATACCATTTTCTTAGAGAAAAAGTTGCAAATAATGAAGTAAAATTGGACTATGTGAGCACCAAAGAATAGTTGGTAGATATTTTCACAAAGCCTTTATCAAAAGATACTTTTGAGTATCTCAAGGAGAATTTGGGAGTAATTCCCTCTCTTGAGTCTGATTAGATAAAGCAGTAAGAACATTAGTCCATAGTGACTGATGAATGGTTGACTACTCTACTTCTGGAGTAGTACCTGTGCCTAATAGTTTATGGCACCCTTTTCCATTGATGTCAAAGGGGGAGTATATAGTAAGGGGATCATATACTCTGGGGGAGTACAAACACAGAAAGAGGAGCTGTAGCAATGTAGGGGAATCTTTGATAAGGATATTGAGAAGATTGTAAAAAGTAAGAAGACACCATGTGCTGAAGATGTTTTTAATATCATATGTTGCCATCAATGTCAAAGGGGGAGATTGTTGGAGATTTACTTCTGGCAGCTAGTTGATTGTATGTTTTGTCATTGATGACAACATAAAATATATAGAAGTGTTCTGTATGTACTTACTATAATGATGTTATCAAGTCTTGCGTGGTTATGTTCATGTTGTAGACATGTTTATTATGTTGTGTTCATACACGCAGACTCAGATATGAAGTTTCAGTTGTGTTGTGTAATTATGTTAGTGGCAGTTATAGTTTCTGGAGTTTGTCTATACAAAGCCAAAGTATTGCATTGGTTCTTGAGTTGCACCTATCTTTGAGATATGCATGTGTATATTCAAGTTTAGTTATGAGTTGAAGATAGTTATCTAAAGACGCCAAACGTGTTTTAACAAGATTGCAAAGTTAGAGTTAAATTGGTGACGCCGACTTAGTGAAGCGTCACGTCTATTCAGTTTATATTGTGCATTTGTAATTATGCTAGTGTGGTTAGTTAAGACAACAAGGATTTTATTAAGAGTTTCCTAATAGGTCCCATGATCTCATACTTTGAGGAAGATACTTATAGTAGTTCATTTATGGAACGCTAAGTGTGAATGAGAAGATAAGAGACAAAAAATGTACTGAGCAGAATATCAGTTGTGTTTCATTAATCATGTATCTATGTGAAGAAGAAGTGAAAGATTACAATACATTGGAACTGATCAAGATAGCAGGTCTACTCTATAGTTCATCAATCAGATATAGTGCATATCTGTTCTATCGAAGGTTGTAGCCTTCACCATTGAATCAGTGAGTCCTCACCCTTAACAAGGTTATTTGTAAAAGACTCCTAACAGGGTCAGACCCTTAACCAGGTCACTATACTTATTGCATTGTAAAGAACAACTCCTAACAAGGTTGCAAGATCATCTAACATGGATTATTATAAACAAGTATAGTTCATTTTGGGTGTTAATTCCCACCGGGGTTTTTACCATTTGATTTCCCCATAACCAAATTGTGGTGTTGTCTATTGTGTTATCTGAATGTGCATTTACTTTATTGTATTCTAGAGTTAATAAGAGAAAAGAAATAAATTAGCTGATAACTGATTCACCCCCCCCCTCTCAGTTATCCTTTGGGACTATTCTAACAGTTTTTTCATCCAAGATTTGGTATATCTATTATTCATGTTGAGAAAGTGTGTATAGGATTATATATATTACTCAGCACTGATGAAGAGATTTCTCAGAGTTGCCACCGACAACTAGTTGGGAAAATACAACACTAACCAAAAGGAATATTTTTCTTCAAAATTCCCCAACAGAGTCGCCAATTTGTTGGAGATTTTTCTTGTAGAATACTATATAACAACAATGCTTGACTCTATGAAACCCAAATTTTGATTATGTCAAGAAAAAATTCCAATTAACAAGGATTAAATCTTTCATCACTTTGAGCTCTATAATCTTAGGTGGGTGTACCTCACTTTTTCCCTAAATATTTAGTAGTTCTTAAACATGAAGGCATAATAGATGTAACATAAAATAAAAATGGTAACAATTTGTATCAAGATTTGATAGGAACCACATAATCAAAAATATCAGATCAGTGCCTTGTCCAATGGGCATGGAGTCATTAAATATGTATAGACCTTTAATAACAAAGATATATCAAATGTAAATTTTGTAAATGATCATTGAATCAGACTATACCTTACATAGCCCATTCATACTTCTTATAAGTAGAAATAACCATCAAATTTGGTACAAACTTCTACTCATTGTAACTAACTTAAGGATTTAATTCTCTATTGGATGATATCAAATTTGGATTCTATTCATAGTGTTGATATTCATGTTTTTTCACTGATGTCAACATATGTTTCTGTGAAGAGGACAGACTAGTTAATTGACTGACAGAAGTGTAAATATATTGTATAGAAGTTTCAGAATAATTGAATATAGTGATATGAAGGAATATGTGTGATGACCTTATTCCTAAGTTTACTTGACTTGAGGTTACATATTGATGATGTTACAGATGATTTAGTGAAGACTGGTTTCGGGATTGTGACAGAAATGCTTGACAGAGAAGGTCTCTTTATTTTGTGTATATCTTACAGATAAAGGCATTTTAGTGCATGCAAGCTTATGGGATGAATGAGGACACATTGAAGAATTTTTGTTATTGATTGATTGTTTTAAAAGTACTGGTGATGTCATCTGTCACATATTTTCTGGAGGAGACCAATTTTGGTGGCTGACTTCATACATGTAGCGTGTATTATGAATTGTGAGCTTGGATTACGGATCTTGTAGTATAATTGGTGGATTGTATTTGATGTTTACTTGTTATAGGTACCGTGTGTATCTTATTAATGGGTTAAACATTTATTTGTATATTGGGAAAGCATAATTGGCTGACCTAATTAATTATTTGTGCATTTGGAAAGCTTAATTGGCCGACCTAATGAATTAATGTAATAGGGTATATGTTATTGATCTTTTATTTTGGAAAGATTTGACAGAGATTGTAAAGGAAGAGGAGTGTAAGCTGTGAGGCTTGTTTTTGTGCTGGATATAGGGCACAGTTTGTGATAGGGATACTTCATTGGAACTTACCAAGCAAAGACAGTTTCTATTAGATAGTCCAATGGATTGTATATTTCCTATATACACTTGTTTAAATTTTGAATCCTTGAGGGTGACTTTAACCTTCTTTGAGAAGTATGTGTAGGTAGTGAGCCTACTACTTTTATTAACTCATAACAGGGTCTGTCTCCTAACAGGGACTGTGTACTATAATGTTGTAATAAGCTCCTAACATGGCTAAATATTTTAACAAGGATACTATACTCTGAGTACATTATTTAGGGGTGCTAATTTCCACCAAGGTTTTCCCTTTAACAGGGTTTCCTTGACAAAAAGTATTGTTTTATTATGTTAGCATTTACTATGTTATTATTTGCATTACAGTTTTGGTTTATAATGTTCAAAGTTTAATATTCTATTTCACAACTGATTCACCCCCCCTTTGAGTTGTGCTTGTGGACTGTTATTCCTAACAATTGGTATCAGAGTTGTTGGTTCCTTTTTATGATGTGATTACAGAACAAAATTTTCACTTTCTAATAGATTTGAAAGAGTAGCCAACTCCCATTATTCAACCAAGACTAAAAAGGGCCAATTAGGAAGGATGCATATCCATCCTTCTATGCTTTAGGTTTTGCAAAACCAAGGGGGGACACCGTTCAAAACCTTCAAATATTTAGTAAGGAAACAATCAGGCAGAGATCTCACAAAGGCTCAACACGACTGAGAGATACTAGGTTACCGGCTAATCATCCATTGAACATCAACCTTGAAGTGGAGCATGAGATTGGTACAACACCACAAACCACATACAACATCAGATACAGTGGAGTTTATATTTGAAATGAAGAATATAGATAGGCCCACCAAACACCCATAAATATGGAAAGACTAATCTTTGATCAGTGCCTTATCCATTGGGAAATAGTCTGAAGAAAACATAATACACAACAATCAACTATTGTCAATGATTCTAAGCCATAAATACAATCAATCCAGACCATTAATTCTTACAACAAATCCTTATGCAGACCAGATGAATTTATGTCATATCCATAGCTTCATTTAATCTGATACTATATTAGAATTAAGGACTAATAACATATACATAGATGAATCCATGCAATGAATCAGAAAATTCATAGCCCAAATGAATAACACGGAGGAGAGATATGAACCTTGAACTTTTGTATTAAGTGTGAAGATACACACTGTCATGTACAATTTTCTTTAGAAAAAACCACTTTGACAATATGCAAAAGACCAAATAAAATCTATTCTATTTGATAACAAAACCACTACAATCCTTAAACTATATCCCTATGGAACCATAAGATAACTGGAAGCTCCTGGAGCTAGTACTTTGCAACTCTCTCTAGAGACCAAGAAGTTGGAACCCCTATTCTGTCAAGAAAACTAGAATATCATGGAAAAGAGAAAACTCATCTTCTTCCTGCATTCAAGACATGCAAGGAGCCATGCTGGCAGCATACATGATGAACTTAGGATCTCAAACTATCCATGTGGCAGAGGCGTATGTGGTTTACCATAGGTTGATATTAGCAGTTAATCATGGTTGTAAAAAGATTGTTGTGGAGGGTGACATGATGAATGTAACTATAACTAATAGGAAAGTACAACATGGGATGGGAAACAACACATATTTTTGAAAACATTTTTTCCCACCTCACCATGTTGGAGGCATCTCATTTCCAACATATTTTTTGGGAGGCTAAAGACACCACAGATAGGCTTGCAATGAAAGGTAGATTCACAGAAAATATCATTTTTTGGGAAGGAATGATTTCCCTCCCCGAGGTGGTTCATGCAAAGATTGGAAGAGATATTGCCAACCTGGGAAATAATGAAGAAATCACATAAATTTATGATGACAAGAAATGTTGAGTACTCCTCTAAGTGCTTGTGTTTTGGGTTCTTGCTTTTTCTCTGCATATTGTGGTTATTCGATCCAAAATAATTTACATTTATGTTATTTTAATGGGCTTGAGAGCTCACAGTGGCTTTGTTTATTCATTTTTATTAGGGTACTATATAGTTGTG
Organism: Thuja plicata; assembly: GCA_018584345.1. NCBI lineage: Eukaryota > Viridiplantae > Streptophyta > Pinopsida > Cupressales > Cupressaceae > Thuja > Thuja plicata. The sequence continues at coordinate 2,646,664 of MU225669.1, forward strand.
GATTCTTACTTAGAAGGATGGGTGGGGATTTCAATCAAAATTTAGTTGGACACCTATGAGGAATACAAAACATATGAGAAGGTGAGGAAGATTATTACAAATGGCCAAGTTGACAACTATGTTGAGGGTATGAAGGGTTTCAAACTTACACCTTCCCATATGTGTTGTGAGTCTTAGGTCGATGGGAAGGTCACCATTGGTAGGGTTTCCTTTGTTGTTTTGGTAGAAACCATCACTATTGTGACTGATTTGAGTATGGAGGGAAAAGAGTTTCCACATAATTCCAACGCTAATTACAAAGAGGAATTTTGACACTTCTTAGACCTGGGTGAGAAGGTGATAAGATTGGAAAATGGGTTCAATAGAGATATGTTTCCTAGCGAGTTGAAGGTCATTGCATCCACTTTAATAAAATTCATTACTTTGGAAGGTAGATACCAATAATTTGGATCCCATTTATTTCCAATGTTAGACCACTTCGACAGAGGCATTAAATTAAACTTTTGTTTTTGGATTTTTTTCTTCCATATCTCCATTTATTTCTATGGCCAACGATAAGGATGGGGTTTCTCTCCACTAGGGCCTCATCCCAAGATTATATAATTTTCATCTCATTCATACACCTCAAGCTGGCCCTTGTACCTATTCTCTTGATTGAGCTAAATTATCCCACTTTTATCCCTATTTGGCCTCAAGCCAAAGCTCTAGCTAGTGCTCCCTCCCTTGTCTCTACCCACATGAATCCTATACAGAAATCTAAGTATAAAGCCCTGGGTACTGATCAAATAAGGGAAGATGATCAACCCAAGGAAATTAATATTGACCTATCTAAGGAGTCAACTTCCACTTGGTCCACTAAATCTACATGGACCCCGGAGAATTCCATCACTAACTCTCCCTCTTTGTCCAATTTTTCCCCTTCGCCAAAAGCCCATCTTAGCTATCCCAGCGACCCTATCATTCCCAAAATTTCTCCCCCCTCCAAGTTATCCAATTCCTCTATTGGTTCATATGATTTGGAGTTCATGGGTAGAAAAGTGGATGAGTTATGTATTTTCCTCAACAATCAAAATGATGTAAGAAAATTTCTTATTTTCCATCTCTACATCACTAGAAGAAAAGTTAATAAGCTTGAAGCTGCAGTGGAAGATGAAAGGAAGGATGAGGATTGGCCTAAGGGGAAAGGGGATGCAAGTATTTGGGAGGTTTTTGATGATTTTGGGAAGAATTTAAACAATTGGGAGATTATAGAGGACCAAATTATTGAGTTGAAGAACTAGGTTCCCTCTGAGGAGGACAAAATGGAAATGATTAATGCACTTGATAACATGAAGGAAAATCAGTCTAAACTTAACAAACAATTGGTTGAGTTGACCAACTATAACAAGAGCATGCTAGATAAGACCCCAACCTCTCTATCAGTTCCATCCAAGATGAGTTGGATGAAAGAAATATGAAATAAAAGAAGAGAGAAAAAATCTTGCAGGTGGTGACTAGAGAGAACATTGTCTCTATTGATGCCGCTTCAGCTTGACCTACTATACATGCCTCCTTCCTCGAGAAGTTGAAGGAGGTCACAAGTAACTATTGGTTTCAAGTGGAAGTTTGCCTACTTTTTGGTCTCCTGGCTCTTGGTGCTTTTTGTTGGTCTTGGGTGTTGGTTCTGTGTTTTGTATTTTTGTTGCTTTTATATTTGGTTTAGTTTCTGATTAGTTTAGTTTCTAGAATTCACTGTTGGTGAATTCTTTTTGGACTCTCTTTTTACACTTGATGTTATTTTGATGGTGGGTTCGTTCTGTTTCCCTCTTTATCTAATCATAACTTTGGGTCTTGTTTTGGGAAAAGGCTTGGTTAACCAAACCATAGCCTTGGATCTAGTTTGACTTGCACCTTGGGGTCATCCAAAGTTTAGACAAAGTACACATTTTCAAAAAATGTCTAAATATATTTTCTCCAAAATATTTTATCAAGAAAAAACACTTATATATGAGACTATGTAGATTCCAAATATTCAATTTGTTTTTAAATTTGATTATTTTTTTCTATTTTTTAATTAATTTGAACTAAAACGTGTGTAGAAGCTTTAAATAAGATGCTTTCTTCTTATTTGAATAACTTATTTTTCTACATTTTTGAAAAAAACAAACTATATTACATCAAACTACAAAAAAATCTATACACTTGAAAAAATGACAAGTTTATGTCAAATATGATTGTCATACATGAGGGGTTTTATAAATAAAAATTATGTCACCCGATAAAAAAATATTCAGAAAAAATGGAAAAATAGTCATAAATATTGACTATACTACATACCATTTTTCAAAAGGATTTAGAGAAATAATTTATTTTAGTTCAAGTTATGGTTGTCATACATGGGCATGGTATAGTCATGAAAAGTGACATTTTAAAATGTGGTTTTAGTAACACTGATTGAAAAATATTTTTAATCATATGGGTACTCAAATTAATTACATATTGGAAAGTAGACTTTGAGTACTAAAATTCCTATTACTAACTTTTTTAGATACAATCTCTAAGCTCTTCAAATTTTTAGGTCAAATTTGAAAAATATAAAAACTAATTTTGCTTTTTGGACAAAAAGTGTACTCAACTTATTCTTGGCACTCATCCTTTTGATTCTATAAATAATAACTAGGATTTATCCCCATATCTAAGGGAATGAATTTTATGCAATTAATCTTTCAACCTTTCACATGCAGTGCTCAACCTAAGAGAATTCATAACATCAATCCAAGAGATAAGTTATAGGAAATTGTCCTCCCCTTGGAAATATGCACAACTCTCATGTATCAAATTTAAAAAGGGAGGGGAGGTGATCCTTAATTTATTTCTAAGAAACTCAAAATTTTCCTTAGTAAGAGGTCTAGTGAAAATTTCTATAATTTTTTTCTTTTCGTGGGCACTCATTCCAACTTCACTTCCTTCTTTGTAACTTTCTCCCTCAAGAAATGATATCGGATAGAGATATTTTTCTTTTAAGTGCATCAACAGGTTCTTGGAGATATTTGTGGTACCTACATTATCACATTGTTAGTGGACAGATTTGTCTTCCAATATAACCTTGAAAATAACCTTTATTTTCCCAAACGCAAAGATAGAATAAACCACTAACAGTTGGGTTGCTTTGCAATGGGAGTGTGCAAGCGCCTTCTAAATTTTAATAAGGTACAACTCCCTTGTAATATTTGCAATGAATATTTACCTAATCTAATAAATGAACACACACTTTTAACCTAAAAGTGCATAAGGCTACTCACTTCATTCTTGAATGAAGGGCATTACATTAAGAACTAATAACATAAAAATATTATACATTCAAAGACTCACAGTTCTTTAGAACTTATAACAAGACTTATAAAAAATACACATTCCACCGAGTTTCTGGAACTGGAAACATTAATTCATTCTAAATCAAAAACACAAACCCATGACATCAAAGACTGTAACTTTCATAGCAGTTACATATTCAATGGATTCAAAAACACAGTTGTGAATATTTTTCATGAGTTAATGAAGATAATCTTGCTCATAGTTAAAATCATAAGATCAGAAATACATTAATCATTTCCTATTCAAACAAAAACTATTAATTGTCCTATCCTTTCATTTCTTTCTCTTCCTAGCACATAGACCAGAAAAATAAGAAATAGAAAATGAATTCCCTTCCCCTTTCATTCAGCACACAGTCTGCTAAAAGGTTAAAAAAGCTTCCTTTCTGGAACCCACAGTCTCCAGCCAAAAACTACCGGCCACTCTTTTCTTTCATTTTATTTCATTGGCTTATTTATCTTCCTTATGAACATTTCTTTTTCAGTTATGAAAAATGATTCTTGATAAGGCACAGTAAAATGGTTTAAGCCAACTTTCCCTTTAAATGTCATAATAAGATAACTAAGAGACAACTATAATGTTTAACACAAATTTATAATATTCTTTCATCTCTCACACGTCATGGTGGTATTAACCCACCACTTGCTAACTTCATGCTAAGTCACCATAAAATCTTAATTGGAACTGTAGAATCTTTAAGAATAGGCTTGGTATCGGCTCCCCTATTCCTATGACTACATCCATCCCCATGTTTGAGGGATCCAATTTCAGCACCAAATTATAAAGAAGATATCGGTTCTTATAATAATTTCAAGATCATTTGACAGTATATTGGGTCTTGATGAATCAATCTCAACACATGTCGGCCGATGGATTCATTATGCCTAAGATAAATCATTATTTGATGCCACACTTCACACACATCTGAAGTGATTATTGTAATGACATACATGTTCTATTAAAAAGTATCTATTTAGAAATGGTCACCAGCAAACCATACACTCCTCAAACTTGTAGATGTCAATCTATCAAATGGTTTGCTTGTGCTGTCATTCATACCTTAGTGGAGTTTGAGAAACCGATTCTTGTATTCAAAGAGAAGTGTTGATAGTCTACACCCATGAACCTTCAACTTTCATTGTGCTCACTTACACACCTCATAGCATCTCCAAGAATGAAGACCTCATATACCTTCTCAAGATGAAGAACAATCACAAGAAAAAGACATGAAATCTAGTTCTACGTGGCTTTGAACTTGTTCATTATGCATCAGCTTCTGGAACTTGATTTCTATATTATTTCCAATTTCTTATCCCGCTAAAGAAATGATCTCAAAAATGATCTCATTGTGGGACCAACAATAGCTATGGGGAATCAAATCTTGCTACTGCTACTGCAATCACAATTATACTCGTACTAAAATGATGACCGCGAGGTATATAGCCAATTTCATGGTCATACCTGCATACATATTGGGTTCTTTTTCCTTTATCGATGCATCTGATTATAAAACATTTAAAAGGCTTCAGTTCATTATCTTCCCATCTCTGAATTGATCACATGGACTGGATTTCAGAAACTACACAAAAGACCTAATCACCTCGGCACTTAACTTCATTAAAGTCATCATCAAGATCGGGCTCTTGACTCTAAGCACCCGATTAATGGTGTTTTCGATGGTCTCAATTAGTGAAATTGTCGACAAAGACAAATTTACTGTGTGAGCGCTTGCACTGACTGCCCACCATCAAGACATCAAATCCTCTACACATCCGCATTTTGTCAAACACTATGGAGTTGGTCTCTAGGAATCAACAAGATTGGGATGTCAACTTTATAATAGTTGGGACTCGATGAGTGTATTCAAAGTCTCAACCCCAAACGGGTGTTTGGAAAATGCTCTAGTGAAATGGCTAGCTGAGCCTATTGACACTACATACCCAATCTTTTCTTGGATGCAGATCTATTGATCCTCACGCCTTTATTCACATTTATCAATGATCTTTCAAGTGAGTTTATTGAAACATTTATAATGATAACACTGACTCAATTTCTCCAATTTCCATATCGAGTTTCCATGTGTTATGCATTACATTTGATATTCAAATATCCCCATTAAGCATGCCTATGTTGGGTATGCAAAGAAATCCTTTCACTTACAACCCACATAGTCTCTCCACATTCTTATCTAAACCACTTCCTTTGGTCATTTTTTATCTTTATAATCAGAAAAACATCCGGCCAAACAAAGCTATGGATATCATCCATGCTCGATACCAAGAGATGCCGAGATCATAGACAGCAATAAAGGTTGATTGTGTTGGCATTTGAAATTTTCATGAGAGCCACCAGTGATACTGTCAGGTTTTTCATATCCAAATGTGAATATATGCTTTTCTTTTTGGAATGCTAAGCTCGACAATGGTCTTTGCATTAGGCATCAGGTTAAATTTCTTGGAAACCTAAAACATTAGGTCACATCCCATTTAACCAAATATCTGCATTTTATGATGAAACAACAATGGCTCAGTGTTAAAATTGAATGGTCTCTCATAGTTACCAACACATACATAGATTTTGACTTCATATTTCATCATACTTTAAACTGCTTCTAACACATGTTGGCATTAAAAGTCTTCATTTGAAACACATATAACACTATCGGGTTTTTCCATGTTCCATCTCTTTGCATGTATTTGGGTTCTCACTGTGTCTCAGCACATTCAAGATCCATCTATCATATATTATGCCAATTTATACCTTAATCACCATGAGTTGTAAGGATCAACTGCATATGTGTTATGGAGAAGCACGAACATCTTGCATGCTTGGATCAGTGGACTAGAAACTAAGTCTCCAGAATCAGTTTTGCAACATTCTGAAACCATCTGAACACAACTGATGCATCATTTTGAACCAATGAACATGTTGAACCTTTCTCAAGTGGTACAAAGAGGTTCAAAACCACTTTGAACTACTTTGTACCAATTTGAAGCAAATTGGGGCCCACTGAACTCGAACATTAAAGTTGGATAGTTTGAGACCATCTGCACATTACCTTACAACATACAACTTTTCAAAGCATCTTTAAACATAAACTGAGAAGGCATAGGGAAATTAAGAGAAAACCATTAGGAGGACTGAATTTCCAAGGTTAAAACAAATGGGGGGTTTAAGAACCGACAACATTGGCTCTGACTGGGGAGTATGTGATGCAGAGCACATAAAGAATCTAGCAACTTCTAGTAAAAAGACTAGTGCCTTTTCCATTGGGCAACAGAGTCAAAGCATATAGGAAGAAAGAAGAAAACTACTTGCAAAGAGGGTGGGGAGGAATGGGCCAACCACCGAAACAAAACCGAAAGTAGAACCATCTACTCTAAACACCTAAACTACCAAAACCAACTAACCTAGCAGCAAGCTGAAACAAAGCAAGCTAAACTAAGCACAAAATAACTATATACAAATATGTACAAGTGAGGTGACCCCACTGTGAAGAGCATGAATAAGACGATGACTTACACAAAGCCATTCACTGGCTGAGAGAAGTAGGACCCTTTTTTGAACAACGGATTGCATTCGCATGAAAGACCCCAACACTATTTTCCTTTGGAGAATTCCTTGTTGCTGCAGTTAAAACCGATTGTGTGCAAGAGTTTTGTAGAGAATACATTATGCTCAAAGAGCTACAGTCCATCATAAACATTAGATTTCCCCAAGTCTTTCAACATAAAATTTTCAACACCATTACCAATCTCTAACTGAAAGAATTCACACTCCAACAACTATAAAAAGAGCATCACCTCATCTTCAAATTTCTCTTGAGGAACAACAATATTGTTAGAATTAGATGAGTTAACACACAAAACTCCTATGCCTAGATCAAATATGAAAAAAAATTCATCTAGTGAGCCCCAAGACATACGCCAAAACTCACCCAACTTGCTGACCTGAATGTCAAACTTTTCTTTACTTGACCAGGAATAAACTTGATTAATTTCCCTCTTATATAATGCATGACAGCAGTAGTGTCTATCTTTCTGTAAGAATAACCATTCCATATAATTCATGGTGGGTTTCTTCACAAGAGGATGGTCATCATAACAAAACAAACCACATGAAAGTGCCCCATCTAGGGAAACATGGTGATTAACCAGATCAAGGCAAATAACTTTAATGATATCAAAATCAGCAACAACGTGAAATGAGAATGGTATACAAATTTTACCTTTTATGTTTGAAACAGTTGTCACCATTTGTGTTGGATAGTTTTCTCTATTCTCCATCTCGCTGTCTTTTGAATAGGACACACCTATGCGATCTTGGAGTTGAAATTTTTTGGCACTCATCTTATCAGGAACACACCTTATTAGTTTATCATTAAGATGGGAAAGTGCCATGCTTAAATTATTATCTTCTTTTGAACAACAAGAGTTAATAACAAAAGAGATAAAGGAGGTCACTGCTGATCCTAAAGAACCTTTGGAGATCGATAATGAGTTCGAAGTTTGTCAAGATAAATCAAATGAGCTTAGTGAAACTCGTAAGACTCTGAGCTATGTTAAGAAGAACCATAATGAAGATCAAATCATTGGTGATGCAAATAGATGAATGATGACAAGATTTAAAGTAAGAGATGAAATTTGTTTGATTTCTCAAGTTGAATCAAAATCTACTGATGAGGCATGTAGAGATGAATCTTGGACTAAAGCTATGCAAGAAGAAAAAGAATAGATAAAGAGAAACAACACTTAGAAATTGGTTCCAAGGCCTAAAAAAAAAAATGTTATAGCAACTAAATTGGTTTTTAGAAACAAAATGGATGAGGAAGGAACATTGGTAATAAATAAGGCTAGACTAGTTTGCAAAGGCTACTCACAAAAAGAAGGCATGGACTTTGAAGAGACATTTTCTCTTCTTTCTAGGTTAGAAGTAGTGAGATTATTTCTTTCTTATGCTACACATAAAGCCTTGAAGGTATATCAGATGGATGTAAAATCTTCATTTTTGAATAGAGATCTAGAGGAGGAGGCATACATAGAGAAACCTGATGGATTTCCTTTAACAGAAGATGAAGACATGGTTTGTAAGTTGAAGAAAGCATTGTATGGACTTAAAATATCACCGAGAGCATGGTATGCAAGACTAGATAGGTATCTACTTCATCTTGGTTTTAAAAAAGGTAATGTAGACAGTAATTTATACTTAAGAACTGGTGAAGATGGAATTCTAATCATAGAAGTTTTTGTTGATGATATCATTTTTGGAGGTAATGATGAAATGAGTAAAATGTTCTCTAAAGAGACAGAAAATAAATTTGAAATGTCAATGATTGGTAAGATGAAATTTTTCCTTGGTTTGCGAATTAATTAGAACAAGAATGATATTTTTCCATCTTAGATCAAGTATCTTAAGGAAATGTTGAATAAATTTTGAATGGAAGATTGTAAACCTATTGGGACACTTATGGTCACTAGTTATAAACTTACTAATAATGATGAAACTCAGTGTTGTTTAGACAAAGTACAGATCAATGATTGGAGGTCTACAATATCTAACTCACACTAGACCATATATTTCCAATGCAATTGGAATTGTGGCAAGATATCATGAAGATCCTAAAGAGACACACCTTGCTAGTGTGAAATGAATTTTTAGCAACTTGAAAAGGACAATAGAGTATGGATTATGGTATGAAAAATTTGATGACTTTATTTTATATGCTTATAATGATGTTGATAGGGAAGGTAGCGTAGATAATATAAATAGTACAAGTGGAGGAGCATTTTTCCTTGGAAAAGGGCTAGTTTCATGGTTAAGTAAGAAGCAGGATTGTATAGCTTAGTCTACTGTTGAATCTAAGTATGTTGTTGCTGCTATAAACTGTACACAGATTGTTTAGATGAAACAAATCCTTAAGGACATTGGAATATTTTTTGAAGAGCCAATGGTTATCCATTGTGATAACACTAGCATAGTGAATATGTCGAAGAATCATATAATGTATTCAAAGACTAAACATATTTCTATTAAGTATCATTTCTTAAGAGACAAGGTAGCAGACAAGGAGATTAGATTGGAGTATGTTAGCAAAAAAGAACAAATAGCATATATATTTATAAAACCTTTGCCAAAAGATGCTTTTGAGTATCTCAGAAGCATGCTTGGGCTGAGAGCCCTTCCTTTTGGTAATTAAATGATGCATGAATGCATCATTCCAGTGGCTTTCAGATCTATATCATTTTCTGGACTTGATGTATGGATCTACTCCTCATGGGGAGTGATCATAGGAACACTACAGAACACAATTTGGTGATTTTGCACCTAGTTGTTACAGACATGAAGATTTTAAAAACCTACATCTTGCAAAAGAATTAAGAAGAGTTATGGAACCATTTTTCTTTGTTGCCAATGGGGGAGAGATTCTATGAGAAAATACCTATTGTTTTAGGGAGAATTGTGTTAAGGGTATTGAGAAGATTGTATTGGGAGAGAGTACTTTTAGGTTGATGGATTTTCCCATATATTTCCATCAATTCCAAAGGGTGATATTTTTGGATGATTTTGGAAATGGATACTACTGATGCTGTTGGCATTCATGTTTTGTCACTAATTTCAACATATGTTTTTATGGAGGAAGAACAAACTGGTTATTATTGTTGTATGATGACTGACAGAAGTATACAGACATGGTACAGATGAATCTGAAAGAGAGAAGATGGGGATATGTAGAAGGATGTATTCTAATCTTATTTCTAATGTCTCTTTTCTTAATATTATGTCATGCCCCGCAAGGGAACCAGGAAAGAGAACAAAGATTCTCTTTAGAAATGAAAACCTAAGTAATGAATTATGAAAAAAAATTGAACTTTAAAAGATTTGCATGACCAATCCATAAACATCATTTAACTTACAATCTTTCCAATGTTCCCTAATAGTACATTTATAATTATTTTAAGATCATTAAGTGTACTAACTCTTATCGCACAACCTTTAAAATTCTATAGAGAGAAATATAAATGCTATCCTTAGATTACTAACCAATTAATTCCATCAATATTCCCTAAACCTTCTCTCATAAACATTTTAAGCATAATATTTGTAAAAGAATTTATCTAGGAGTTAAACTATTTCTCATATGAAATTAACACATTGATTTTACTAACTTTTCTTGAACGATAGTAATAAGAAACATGTCACTTTTCTTGAAACATATATGAAACTACTTCTGCTTTTCCAACAACACGATTAACATAAAGTTCACCATTCCCTTTTTCCTTTCCCTAAATCTACCCATCCAAAGTAAATCAAATTGAAACACATTAAATGCTACATTAAATTCATTTCCTCTAGGAGGTAATAATAGCTTTACATTTGAGAATAATGAAAGATAAATACAAAGTCTTCTTCCTTCAAAACTGGAACAATACGCAAGCAAGAATCCATAAGCTCTGCA
>MU225669.1:2666049-2686570 GCA_018584345.1 Thuja plicata
TCCTATACTCGTATGAAATAATGGCTCATACAAATTACCTACTAACAACAATCGAGCATAATATTAAGAATAATTAAAGCTACCATATCCAACCTTAGTCTCCTAAAATGCAAGAGAGAAGAACAAGAAACAAGATCACCATAATCCAACAAACTGATATACACAATGATACAACAACACAAGGGACTGACTCAGGAACTCCCCGCCTAAAGATCAGAAGGGTCAGAGGCTGAGTTCCTTCTCATGGAACCTTGGTGATATCTCCGTAACAACAACAATGATCGATGATTTGAGGGATCGCTCAGACCTGTGAGACCAAGTGGAGACGATACCCAGTACCTGTAGTCCTGCATCACCGAGAAGAAACACCTGTGCAAATATATATATACAGACATATGAAGACAGATGACCAGGATCGATACATCATGTGGACCTCAACTAAGTGAGTAACTAAGACTTCATCCTGAGTCATGAACACACATTAAATATCTTATATACAGGAAAACATAAGACATCATAGATAATCATGGTTAGATTCAAAACCTTGGGCTATCTTTATAAATCATGTAAATATAGATGTTTTCAGACTTCATAAACATATAAATGATAACAATAAATAAGTGTATCTAAGCATCTGATAAGTGTATTGTCCTCTAAATAAGAAAAACTATAAAAATATAGTTCTAACCATCATAATGAAAGTGTCCATATAAAAGTCCAAGTATAATCATCGGAGAGGGTATTACATATTACATATTGGATGAGTAACAGATGTTTTGGTGAAGACTGGTTACTGGACTGTGACAGGGATGATTGACATAGGGAGTCTCTGTATTTTGAGTATAGTTGATAGGTGATGATGATTCAAGTTATGTGAGCTTAAGGGATGACATAATACATGTTAAAGAATATTTTTAATGCATCTCAATTCGTATCATTGTTGATGACATCAGCTGTGGCATGTATTTTGGAGGAGACCTATTTTGGGGCCAACTTTAGAGATGTAGCGTGTATTATGGATTGAAATCATGGATTATGTATCTTGGATTATATATGATGTATACTTTTTATAGGTACCGTGTGTATCTTAGCAAGGAGTTAAAAAATTATTTGTATATTAAGAAAGCTTAATTGGCCGACATAATCAATTATTGTAATATGGTATATATGAGAGATCTTTTCTTTTGAAAGGAAGTATGTATCATGAGAAGGTGATTAATAGAGACAAAGAAGTGTGGAAGCTACAATCTTAATTTTCCACTAGATGTAGAGAAGAGGATATGATTATTATACTTCATTGGAACTGAGAAAGCAAAGATAATTTCTATTAGATAGTTCACTAGATTGTATATTTTTTATATACACTTGTATTTCAGACTGTAAGTCCTTGAGGGTGGCATTAACCTTCTTTAAGAAGTGTGCCTAGGTAGTGAGCCTACTACTATTCTTGAATCCTAAAAGAGTTTGTCCTTTTAATAGGGACTGTGTACTATAATGTTGTAGTAAGCTCCTAATAGGGCTAAATATTTTAACAAGGATACTATACTCTCATTACATTATTTGTGGCTGCTAATTCCCACTAGTGTTTTACCTTTTAAAGGGTTTCCTCGACAACAAAGGATTGTGTTATTGTGTTGGCATTTACTCTGTTATCATTTGGATGAAATTTTGTTTATAAATTTCAATGCTTAATAATCTGTCTCACAATTTATTCACCCCCCCCCCTCTCAGTTGTGTAGGTGGACTGTTATTCCTAACATATTTCACCAAACATAGACATTTGAAGCTCCTTCTGTATTTCCCCAGTAAACTTCTTGGAAGCATTGTGATTATCTCTAAGTATGATATCATTATCATATATACTATTACTACAAACAACCTATTACTTTCAATTTTAATATAAAGATTACTATCTGTTGTACCCTTTTTGAATTGTTTGTGTATGAAATACTTATCCAATCTAGTGTACTAATCTCTTATATATTTTTTGACACCATAAATAATTTATTAAGTGTGTGGACCATGTCTAGGTTTTCTGAGAGTTCAAAACAATCTAGTTCATACATATAAACTTCTTCCTCAAGAACCACATTAAAATATGTAGACCTTACATATTTCTAATAAATATTGAATTTGTTGTATGTAGAAAAAGAGAAGAACATCCTAATAGTTTACATTCTATCCACTAGAGCATAAGTTTCTTCAAAATTTATTCCTTCAACTTGAGTATAATATTTTCATAATAATCTTGTTTTTTTAATCTGGCAACTTGTCCATCTTCATTTAGCTTGTTCCTAAAAATTCATTTTTCTCCAATTACATTTTTGTTTTCTGGTCTAGGTACAAATTCCCCTTTTTTATTTTTCTATATCTAATTAAATTCTTCTTCCATAGATTTTATCCAACTTTCATCTATATTTCCTTCCACGTAATTATTTGGTTATATTTTAGAGAGAAAATAACAATTTGACTATGAACTTGTTCTAGCCAACCTTCTTCTTGTCTGGACTTTTTTATCCTTTCTTCCAATTATCTTCTTTTCTGAATGATCTATCTAAACATACTTGGGAGGTGTCTTTTAGGTTTTTTCCTATTTCTTTCGAGTCTTTATCACTCTTATCTAGAGATATTATTTCTTCTATTGGTGTAATAAGGACCTATTTTGTTTCAATTTCTAGCTCAAAATTAAATTGATTCCATTTTTCATTGAATTTGATATTTGGACTTTCTACAACTTTCTTTAGTCTAAAATTATAGCACTCGTAAGCCTTTCCTATAGTAAAATATCCCAAGAAAATACCTTCTTTTTATCTTGCATCAAATTTTCCAAGATTACCATCATCTCTCTTAATGTAAAAATTTTCCCATATGTGGCCTACATTCGTTTCAAAAATTTTGTTTCTAATGGATTTACAAAGGTTTTTCTTTAAATTTATCCTTTAAATATTACAAATTGACAAAAAGGTATTGAGACCCTAAGTTAGACTATAACAATTTTGTTTTTGGATATTATAAACATCCTCAATTCTTTTGAGGAGAATAAATATCTCATATATTTTAGGAAGGCAAAATGATTTTTGATAGGATTTCTAGCATCAACGTTTTGCAACCAAATGACATATGGTGGAGGTCTAATGACTTTATCCTTGTCGACACTAAAATGTTAATAGATGAGGATTGAAAATATTACTATTTAGATAGCACTCTAGGGAAATATGGCTTGATTCTGATCTTAACTCATGCACAGGAAATTAATGACCCATCCTTTTCCCACTATGGCGTATAAAGTAATATTGTCTTTGTACAAAACTATTTGGATATTTAATTGAGCCAATTTGATTTTCTTTGTGTTCTCAACTTCTCTTTGTGCACTATGTGTGGAAATAGAAACATGGTAAAACCCACTTCCTACCAAAAGTGGCAAGATAATCCCCAATTTAGATTCAATTATCAGCGAATTTCTTAACACCCTATGTGAAGAAGCTTTATGGGTTTTGTGTGTGTGAAATCATATCGGGTACTTGCAAGCTGTAACACACACTTCAATAGATCCTTACTTGATTAATCAAAACTAAATGCAATAAATAGACTAATCTAAATTGTTCTATTGCCTTCTAGTAGGCAGGAGTATGATTTTTCTCTTAGGTCATCACAAAAAATAGTGACTACACATGTTTTAAATGAAGGATTTAAAGATCTATGGTGATGATTTAAAATGACATGCAAGTTGTTGTAAATCAAAAGCTAATTTAAGAGTATGTTTTAGAGCACCAAATGAAGTGTGTGTTATGCCCCACATACTCGTCCCTACATTTTGTGGGAAAAATGTTGGGTCCCCCCTTTTTTCTTATTTCCTTGTTCCTTTTCTTTCCTTTTTAGTTTTCTTCTGGCCTTTTCTCCTGGAGGGGTCGTTTCCTTTTATTTTGGTTTCTCTTCCTCCGGGACCTGGTCCCAGAGTGTTTTTGTCTTCTTTATGCCAGCTGGATTCTGGGCTTTGGGATTATCTGGCACCACTTCCTCTTTGTTAGAGGGTGTGGATTCATGGGATCCTCAAGCCAAGAGTCCAGAGGTTTGCCTCTCTCACAATTTTCAGAAGGAAAGAGATACGTTTTTACCCTAAGGGTATAAATAGAATCTCACCAGTCATTGTTACATTCACCATGAACAAATTACCCCAGAGCGATTCAAAGTGATTAGAGTGATTTTAACAGCAGCTAAGTGTGATTTATTCCCAAATCTTGAACAGTGCCTAACAGTGACTGGAAGCTATGCATTCGTGGTGATTCAAAGCTCTCCACTTTCCAAGCACCACCTGTGCTCGTCTTCCCGCATTTCCTCTTTTCTAAGGTAGGCCCTTCTGGTTCCTCCCCTTTTCTTTCTGGTTTTGGTTTTGGGTTTCCATTCATTTTCCTTTTGTTTTTGTTGGTAAGTTGACTCCCAAGGAGTATATGACTTATTTTGTGTTTTCATTATGGTAACAAAGTCATATGAAGTTTTTTATAGAAAACTATGTAGTGAAAATTGACTAAGTGTAGAAGATAGAACAAAACAGTAACTTGTAGTCAATCAGAGCATTAACACACGTGAGTATGATCACATCAGCATATGTGCATTCAAACTTAAGCTCTATGGTATGTTTTTATGCTTACCCTATACATGCATGGTACAGAATGTCAGTACGGACAAGTTACAAAAAGAACAAGCACACTAGCAGTTCAGAATATAGAGTATGAAGTCGACTTCAAGTTTTTGATTAGTGTGTAATATTTTATTTTGTAAAATCCAAGAACCTATTGTAATAAGTTTTTAATCATTTATTAAACATTTTTGTAAACATGCTTAGGCCAATTTGTTTCAAAGCGTTGTGAATGTTGTTTTTGGGCCGACTAAGTTCTTGTTTATAGTCGCGTCTATTCAGGCATAAACATATAGATATGAAATGTAAAGATATATTTGAAGTGTCAAAGAAATAATCAGAGCAGATATATAGAAGAGTAGTATGAAGATGTTAGTATGAGATAGAGCCCTTAAAGAAGATAAGAGCATAGGTGCATAACTAGAACTGATCAGACATCTGTGTCACATACAACAGTTGACTTTTGGATATAATGCATATCTATTCTCAGGAGGTTGTAACCTTCTTTCTCGTTGAGTAGTGAGCTCTTGGACAATGTGTTCTCACCCCTAATAGGGTTATTTTTAAAAGACTCTTAATAGGGTCAGGCCCTTAACCAGGTCATTGTACTTGCATTGTAAAGACTACTCCTAACAGGGCAAAGGAACTTTAACAGGTTCATTATACTAGTGCATATTTTTGGGTACTATTTCCCACTGGGGTTTTCCTCTAATCAAGGTTTCCCCATAATCATATTATGTGTTATGTGATCTTGTGTTAATCTTCAAGTGTTATATAATTGATTTATGTTTAAATTTGCTGAAATAGAATAATTGGTTAAACACTGATTCACCCCCCCCACCTCTCAGTGTTTCCAACAATTGGTATTAGAGCTCTGGTCCTCTAAAATTAAGTTTAACCACTTGAGGAGATCATGGACTTAGTAGAAGTAAAACATTTGAAAAAGAATCTTGAAGCAGCCCTTGAAGATCTAGACAGATCTAAGAAAGAAAATGAAGAACTAAAACTAAAGGTTAATGGCTCTCAAATGCTTATCAAGAAACTAAGGAAAGATCTGAAAGATTTCTCTACCAATGATTTGGGAAAAATGGTAAAGAACTGAATGAAGAGAACATGTCTTTAAAGGATAAAATAGAAGAATTGAATGATGACTTAACTTATAGCCTAAAAGATATTGAAGATCTAAGAACAAAGAAAATAAACAGTTAGATGTCTTTCTGGTTTTGGTTTTGGGTTTTCATTCATTTTCCTTTTGTTTTTGTTGGTAAGTTGAATCCCAAGGAGTATATGACTTATTTTGTGTTGTCATTATGGTAACAAAGTCATATGATTTTTTTATAGAAAACTATGTAGTGAAAATTGACTAAGTGTAGAAGATAGAACAAAACAGTAACTTGCAGTCAATCAGAGCATCAGCGCACATGCGTATGATCACATCAGCATATGCGCATTCAAACTTAAGCTCTATGGTATGTTTTTATGCTTACCCTATACACATATGGTATGGAATGTCAGTACGAACAAGTTACAAAAAGAACAAGCACACTAGTAGTTCAGAATATAGAGTATGAAGCTGACTTCAGGTTTTTTATTAGCGTGTAATATTTTGTTTTGTAAAATCCAAGCACCTATTGTAATAAGTTTGTAATCATTTATTAAACATTGTTGTAAACATGCTTAAGCCAATTTGTTTGGAAGCATTGTGAATGTTGTTTTTGGGCCGACTAAGTTCTTGTTTATAGTCGCGTCTATTTAGGCATAAACATATATATATATGAAATGTAAAGATATATTTTAAGTGTCAAAGAAATAATCAGAGCAGATATATAGAAGAGCAGTATGAAGATGTCAGTATGAGATAGAGCCCTTAAAGAAGATAAGAGCATAGGTGCATAACTGGAACTAATCAGACATCTATGTCACATACAACAGTTGACTTTTGGATATAATGCATATCTATTCTCAGGAGGTTGTAGCCTTCTTTCTCATTGAGTAGTGAGCTCTTGGACAATGTGTCCTCACCCCTAACAGGGCTATTTTTAAAAGAATCTTAATAGGGTTAGGCCCTTAACCAGGTCATTGTACTTGCATTGTAAAGACTACTCCTAATAGGGAAAAGGAACTTTAACAGGTTCATTATACTAGTGCATATTTGTGGGTATTAATTCCCACTAGGGTTTTCCTCTAATCAAGGTTTCCCCATAATCATATTATGTGTTATGTGATCTTGTGTTAATCTTCAAGTGTTATATAATTTATTTATGTTTAAATTTTCTGAAATAGAATAATTGGTTAAACACTGATTCACCCCCCCCCCCACCTCTCAGTGTTTCCAACAATTGGTATTAGAGCTCTAGTCCTCTGAAAGTAAGTTTAACCACTTGAGGAGATCATGGACTCAGTAGAAGTAAAATATTTGAAAAATAATCTTGAAGCAGCCCTTGAAGATCTAGACAGATCTGAGAAAGAAAATGAAGAACTAAAACTAAAGGTTGATGGCTCTCAAATGCTTATCAAGAAACTAAGGAAAGATCTGAAAGATTTCTCTACCAATGATTTGGGAAAAATGGTAAATAACTGAATGAAGAGAACATGTCTTTAAAGGATAAAATAGAAGAATTTAATGATGAATTAACTTATAGCCTAAAATATATTGAAGATATAAGAACAAAGAAAATAAACAGTTAGATGAAGAACTCATGCAAGCTAATATGAAGATCTTGGAGCTGGAAAACATCAATAATAAAATTTTATTTGAATTATCAAGAGAAAAAGACAAGATTGATAAACTTCACATAGGTTCTGACTTAATTCAATCACAGCTTTATGCACAAAAACTAAAATGTGACACCACAGGTATGGGATAAATTATAGCTCAAATTGAGATCAATTCATTACAAGAAAGAAAGAAAGCTCAAACAGAATCTACAGAAAAAAAAAAAAAAAAAACTAAGAATCATGAAGAGACTAAAATAGAGCACAAGGTAGTCAACTGTACTTGCTATGAATGTAACAAAGAGGGTCACTTGGCAAGAGATTGTAAGGATGTAAGACCCTTCAATGGTTAGTGTTACTCCTATAAGAAGTTTGGTCATAGGGCTATTCATTGCAGGACAATTCAAAGAAATTAGTCACAATTGAGGAATCAAACTCAATAGAATCAGAGAAACCAACCTCAAAGAAACTTACAGAACATTACATGTCAGATATGTAATTAAAATGGACACATAGCCAAGAAGTGCAGCATGATGAATAACAACATTAGACCTCCTATCATTTTTCACTCATGTGGAAAAGATGGACACATCTCAAGGTTTCGTAGATCAAGAACAAAAGGACAAGAGAATCCTAAAAAGTCTTTATTTGAGGAATCAGGAGAAGTTAAGTTTGTGGAAGCTAAATCTAATTCAAATAAAATATGGGTTGAAGTAAAGAAGGATAATGAAGAGAACAAGGTAGTAGATGCATCCTCAGTGGATGCACCTTCTACTTCTGGATAATTGACCCTCATGGTCTTAGGGGGAGATATTCTAGCTCTGAACCCCTATGTGACTGGTATACTCACCTCTGAGTATGCGCCTTTGGATTCATGTCAGTGATAAAAAAGAATTCAGTATTCATTCATGCATTGTCTATACTTCATTCTGAATAAAGTTTGAAAGTCTCAATAAAAGAACTTACAACATTAAATGCGGAAAAACTTTATATAAATCAGTGGATTAATGATTGATTACTCTCACTATTTACATCTGAGATCATAAAACATACAGAGAGCACAGGAGCACTAAGCATCAAATCAATCAAAGGTATTGATTTGATCAGTTGGCGAATGGATTACAAGTTGAAATGGAACCCTAGCAGTCGCATTGTTTTAAATTGTCGTAAAACCCTACTTAATCAAGTTGCAAGTAAGTATGGTAACCCCAGTTGTATTTGACATTGCTGAAAGGAAGAGATTTGTATTTAAGAAGCATCCATTCAAGTCTATATTAGCTGATGTTGAAGGAGTATTCTCTAAGACTCTATTAGGATTCATGCACGTGGAAGACATTCATGTGTACATCTACTGCAAGAAGGAAATAGTTGGAGATAACAACATAGCTACTCTTATGGGTTCAATGATGAAACCAGACTACTCATTCAAGGATGAATACACACATCTCACTGATAACCCTATCTTTGAGTATTCCAAAACGCATGAGTTCTATGAGCCAGAGTGGGTGAAGATATTACTAAGAAGGATACATGATGGTCTATACTGGATTGGTGAGGTTCCTTTCTGCATCACTGCAGACCTAATCCATGAATTGACTGGACTTCCTAAGACTGGACCATTTCTTCCTACTGGCAAGGATGTTAAGAAGCAGGTTGAACAAGTTTTTTTATCTAGAAGTGATAGGTGTGGTATGAAATTTGATCCTATTAAGGAGGATGATATCAAACTACTCACTATGATACTTGGATACAAGTTTCAGCAGGCAAGAAGACTAAATAGTGTGTTCGCCACAATAGTTCTGGCAGCAATAAGGTTAGTGAAAGGTAATACTTAGTACAATCTCTGTGAACTATTGCGCACATAGCTAATTGAGAACATCAAGGATATTAAGCATGACAAGAGCAAGATATTTAGGTTTGGCTCTTTGATCATCTACCTGTACTTCCACATTATTGGTAAAGTTGCAAATCTTTACCTAGATAGAAGTAAACCTCCTACGACTTAGATATCACTAAAAGCTACATCAGAGAGTAGTGAAATAGATACTATGGATATGGATAACAAAACATTCAGGATCAAGATGTAGAAGAGGTTCAGGATACTTGAGAAGATAGTTGAGAAATACAAAGACACCATATGCTTCGTGGTGGAAACTAATTGTACTTTCATGGAGGCAGTTGAGCCTAGAAAAAAATCAATTCACCCTCTTGGTTATGAATTCCCTCTCGGTTATGAAGTTGAAGAACATGTTCTAGAAGGTTATGCACAAGTCCTCCTATCTGTGCCCAAGGATCCCAATGAACCTAGATGGGGTACTTACAGAGAAAATACAAATCAAGTTGATTTTGTCTTATATAGTGCTGACAACAAAAGGAAGGCATCAAGGATTACCTCAAATATCTTAAAAGTTCATGTTGTTACACAAGAAGAGCTAGACAGAGCTAGGGAAGCTAAGATTACCAAAGAACTTGAGAAAACTCCCATAGAAGTGAAAACAAAAAAGACTGATGATATGCCTAAAAAGAAAAAGAAGAAATCAAATGTAGACACATATGCACCATCAACCACCATTGATCTAGAATCTTCACCACCTTTTGTACCCAGCAAGCTAACTAGAAGGAAGAAGAAAGTTCCTACAAGTCATCCATCCTTAAGAACTACAAGGAGAAAGGTAAAGAACATACAAGCCCCTCCTGAGGTAGGATTTAGACCTAGTCTAACTGTTCTAAAGAACAGAATTGTTAATGAAGGAAGACTAGAATCTCTCAAGAATGTATATGACAAATATCAAGAGATAGAAAAATCAGAGATTCATTCTATGATCGTCTCTCACATGATTAAGTTCAAAAGGATAGTATTGGAACTCAAAATAGTCATACCAGACAAGATATGGAACATACTTGATATATTAAAGAGGCAAGCAATTGAAGAGGATATGAGGATAAGAGAAGAAACATTGGGTAGTCTTCTCTCGGTATGTTTGCATGATGAGAAAGCCATTCTGTTGGATTTAGTAAAGCCGCACCTAAGAACCAAAACAAGATTTCTCCATATCATGAATAAGGAGTATGATCTGGTTGGTGAAGAGACTCAAAAAGAATTTTATCAGGTATTTCTAGATAGACATATGTATCCATCAACGATGCCTACAACAAAGGTAACTCTAGTTCCTCCCAAACAGATTACAGAACTGGTGATTTAGAATGCACCTAAGATAGGTCTACAGGTTTCAGCACTCTCAGTTTCAATATCTTCTAATACATCAAAAGATTCAGGGGATACTATAGTGATTGATTATATCAAGATATCCATGACTGCTTCTGATAATGATATGGAAAAAGTTGAAAAAGCATTTGTAAGCACTAAGGAGACAAAGGAGGTATGCACTGATAACACATCCTTACAACAAGATGAAGATCCCTCTAAAGATTCAAAAGACTTGAACACAAAGGAAGATAATCAAAATAATGAGACACCAGTCATGGAGATCCCAGTAAAAAGTGAATGCATGGATACTAGTCAGAATACTATATTCACACCATCCATTCAACCATCAAACTCATTATTTTCAATTTTAATTCCTGACTCAACAAGTATGGATGCATGGGGAGAAGAAGACCTGATCAAGATTAGCATCCTAGCCATGGAAAAATCCAAAGAGAAACAAGTTATGAGAAACCCTCTCTTTTTGGAATTAGTGAACATTATGAATGACCTAGTGCCTGCGGACAAGAAAGTAGCTAAAATTTAGTTAGTTGATGATGTAGACAGCATTCTAACAAGCTTCAAAGCACATTTTACAAGCTTAGTAGACTCAGCTACTAGAATTGTAGAAGATGAGTAAAAAAAGGAAAGATTGAATGAACTGGTAAAGAATTTTTCCTTAGATTTAAAGTCATTAAAGATTGGTCAGTCTATGTTGAAAGAACTTGTAGTAAAAGGCAGAAATATAGTAGCAAACTGTATGGATAGAGTAAAATTCACCTTAGAACATATCACAAAGATAGAAGAGGCAGATATCTTGGTTGACAGTGTTAGAAAATTAGTTGAAACATCCATGCAAGACATGAACATCTGCAACAATATCTATCAAGGTCAGTTGGACAAGATAGAAAAAGCTAAAATGGAGATCAGTAAGATAAGGATCAGGTAGACTCAACTAAGAAATGCACTAGCGCCCTCCTTAGCAGTTCTGGATGAGAATATTAAACAGATTGGTGAAAACATTGCTACCTATGATCAAGGACCAAGCATGGATTCGACAAAGATGGAAAAGCTTACATATGCCTTATGCACCCATCTACAAATATTTGATGCACTAAAGGCATTCTGGCAGCAAGAGATGAAGAATCTGTAGATAACATATCCAAATGTATATATGGAGTAAGTATCTATAGACTTACACTTTTGACACCTTTTTCATTAATGTCAAAGGGGGAGTAATGTATGCAAGGAATATGATTATGTATGAGGATTAGTGTATATATTATGATATAGTATATGTTAAAGGAAGATAACATACACTTTTTGGGTGTCAATCAATTTTGAGTAACTTGGACACATTCCTTTATTGCCATTAATGACAAAGGGGGAGATTGTTGGAAAGTTGACTCCCAAGGAGTATATGACTTATTTTTTGTTTTCATTATGGCAACAAAGTCATATGAAGTTTTGACAGAAAACTATGTAGTGAAAATTGACTAAGTGTAGAAGACAAAATAGAATAGTAACTTGCAGTCAATCAGAGCATTAGCACTTGTGTGTGCGATCACATCAGGATATGTAAGTTCAAACTTAAGCTCTATGGTATGTTTTTATGCTTACCCTATACACACATGGTATGGAATGTCAGTATAGACAAGTTACAGAAAGAACAAGTACACTAGTAGTTCATAATACAAAGTTTGAAGCCGACTTCAGGTTTTTGATTAGCGTGTAATGTTTTGTTTTGTAAAAGCCAAGTGCCTATTGTAATAAGTTTGTAATCATGTATTAAACATTTTTTTAAACATGCTTAAGCCAATTTGTTTGGAAGCATTGTGAATTTTGTTTTTGGGATGACTAAGGTCTTGTTTATAGTCGCGTCTATTCAGGCATAAACATATATATATATATATATGCAATGTAAAGATATATTTGAAGTGTCAAAGAAATAATCAAAGTAGATATATAGAAGAGGAGTATGAATATGTCAGTATGAGATAGAGTCCTTAAAGAAGATAAGAGCATAAGCGCATAACTGGAACTAATCATACATATGTGTCACAAATAGCAGTTCACTTTTGGATATAGTGCATATCTATTCTTAGGAGGTTGTAGCCTTCTTTATCATTGAGCAGTGAGCTCTTGGATAGTGTGTCCTCACCCCTAATAGGGTTATTTGTAAAAAAATCCTAACAGGGTCAGGCCCTTAACCAGGTCATTGTACTTTCATTGTAAAGATTGCTCCTAACATGGCAAAAGAACTTTAAGAGGTTCATTATACTAGTGCATATTTGTGGGTACTAATTCCCACCGGGGTTTTACTCTAATCAAGGTTTCCCCATAATCATATTATGTGTTATGTGATCTTGTGTTAAGCTTCAAGTGTTATATAATTTATTTATGTTTAAAGTTGCTGAAATAGAATAATTAGTTAAACACTGATTCACCCCCCCCCTTTCAGTGTTTCCAATAGTTTTCTCTATTTTCCGTTCGGTTATGTGTTGTCATCTCCCATTGGTGGGATGGCTCTACCAAAGCATTGTCCTCCCTCTATGCAGTTGTAAAAATATGTAATGCTTGTGCATTTTGTAGGTTTTGTAAATAGTCATTAGTTTAGCTGTGTTGACCATTCTTTTGACACAAGCCAACTTGCTAGGATCTCGAGATTCGATTTCCTCTCTTGAAAGAATAACAAAGTTATTCCCAAGGTTCTTCGGGGTCAGGTCACAACCTGCTTGGTTACTCAGTTGAAGATAAATGTGATTGTTCATGAGGAGGCCTTTTCTAGTATGTTCAAGACAACAAAATCTAAAATACTATTCATTTCTTTTTGGTGTTTTCCATTTTAACAAGTATGAGTATGGTAAATAACATGCAACTTTGTATTTTTTGAGATAGCGATTTTCAGAATTTCAAGACAAAATTTAAAGAGATGAGGGTAACAAGAAATGCAGCGAATTGTAAAGAAAAGTGAAATCCTAAGGACATAAACTGCTGTAACCCCTTCCTTGCGAATTGAATACTGGAGAGATTTGGAACAACCCACGAAGCACAAATCAGACCATGTCACAATTCACTACTCCACAGATGCAAGTGTTTAAAGAAAAGATATGTTTTACTCGTATGAGATGTTCAAAATCTATCAAATTGTGAAGCCACCAAGACGTGCACACCCATGAGATGGATTTATCATTAAGCCCAAAGATAGAATCCTCCACACATTCATCACAACAAGGTAGATATACAACAGCAAACTCCAACTAAAGGTAGCACGAACTAGAAACACAACAATACAAAGAGCTCTCTAAAAATAAAGAATAATGCATGCATACATTCAATAAATTTGCATAGATAGCAGTATATCACACACCATGAATGAAGCACCCAATGTAGATCTTTATTGTATTAAGAATTCAGCCCTTTACATTTATTTTTGATTACAATATATAGAGTTTTGATCTACAACTCTGATTTTCAGAGTTAGGGCATCAGAGAATCTAAACTAGAGAAAAAAAGTTAAAACTAGAACTTTGCTAAAGGGAAACTACTGCTAACTGATACTATATAACTCACATGGATTCTTAAACCCATTTACAATCCCCTTTCTCATGTAAAGAGGGAAAAATCCACCAAAGAAGAGAGAGAGAAAAGGAGGTAAGCTTCTTCTGTGAACTTGGAGTCTTCTTCTCAATTCTTGTGGTTCTTCTTGGATTCTTCATCTGGGGATGTTTCTGGTGGTGGGAACTAATAGGAAACTTTGGTCTTTCCAGAATGAACTCAAGTTGTCCATTAATGTGATCTGGAGTCTAACTGGTGTTTGAAAAAGTGACCTCGCTGGAAACCCCCAGTTTCTCAAACCCCAACCTCTACCTCGAAACTTTAATGCCTTTAGAATTTCCCAAGTGCTTGTCAAAATATTCAAACTTAGAGGTCCCAAAAATTTGGACTTGTCGTGGGCTGAAAGGCCAAAAAAACTTGAAGAGACTGAAAGGCCAAAATCTTCGAAGGCCGAAAGGTCGAAAAAATACTCCTTGCGTTCGGGGCCGAAAGGCTGAAAACTTGACCTCAGTAGAAATTTATCCAATTGTGAAAATCTTGCCCCGTCCACCTGGTAATTGGACCTTGGAGCTTTATCCAGGAAAGACCTCTAGGTGAGCTACCCAGAGCCTCTGCACTATCTCCTGAACTTCTTCAAAATTAATCTCTTTCCTTCTTATCTTGGTGACCCTTCGTTCTTGCTTCTTTTTGAAGATAGTTGATTCAGAAGCGTAGAATGTGATCTCTTCTTCGTTCTGTGACATTCTTTGTATTTCCTCTTTCAAGTAAAATAGTTTCTATAGGGCCTCCTTGGTATTAAATTTGGCCAGAACATCTTTGAACTATTGGACCACTTCTTTTCAAGGACGTAGAGCCTGTTTGTTTTCATCTTGATAGACGTTGAGGCCGACTCCTATGAATAAAGTGCCTATATCTTAGATCAATTTTATTACCTCCTCTCGCTTGTCATCTATAAGGGCTTGGTGTTTCTTGTAGACCTTAATTATTTTGGTCATTTGTTCAGTCCATGCCTTAAATTTGTCTAATTCTTCACCTTCATAGACTTTTACCAAAATTTGGAAGCATTGCATTTGAATTATCTCCAAATCCTGGAGGGCTGCTTGCCACTTAATTACCTCTGAATCTATACCCCCATCATTTTCCACCAGGTCAATGAGTGAATTAAATTCAACTAATATGGTCTGGTATGGCATAAATGCCAATGGAATTGCCTTCTCTCCGAATTGTTTGAAGTCATTTCTTCAATTGGCGCTTGCATGGATGATGGAGGGAGTCAAACCTGCTGGCAAATTTGGTGTAGCCCTTTTATCAAGCATGGCTTGTAATGAAGCCTCTAAACAATTTGGGTCAATACGACCCACCATCTTTTGAATGTACCCCTTTAGAGCTTCATTTTGATCTGTCAGGGATTTTATGCTCTCTTCATCCTTGTTCATGAACCCTAGAGCATGTTTCAGCCCTAAAGCTGTTAGTGTCTTGCTCCCTTCTTTGGTAGGTTCACCCAAATCCACCTCCCTAAATGTATAGCCTTCTGATGAGCCTGTTGTCTGAGAAGTGCTCAGGGGTGGGATAACTATCTAGGCTTTCCAATGACCCCCAGTGTCCTGAGTCACATATGACATGGTCCTTGCAGGTACATTGACTTCTTCCTGGTGGAAGGATTGCCTCACAGAGGTCATACTTGTATCCTCTCCATCCAATTCATTGGTATAATTTCTCTTCCTGGGTTGTATCTCCTTGTTAAACCAAGTAGGTTTTCCGGATGTAGTTACAGGTTCATATGGTGCAACCTGGAGGATTGAAGTTAGGCATTGTATTTCCGGCGTTATTTCTTTCTCTGATTCCTTCTCCTGCCCTCTTTCCTATTCGCTCCCTCCTTCCTTCATTCTTTCCCCTTCTGTATCCACATCCATTTCCCCTTCTTCCTTCTACCCCTCTACCTCACCTCATTCTATCACCACATTTCCCCCTTCTTTGTTTGGGGCCTCTTCAGCAGAAGTGTCAATTGATACCTTTGACCTAAGGCCTATCATGGCCTCTAGTGTGGTCTAGAAAGGTGATGTGTCTTTAGTACTCACCGCTTCTTTGGAAACCTAGATGGCACATGTTGAAGAGGTTGATGTTGGTGGAGTAGGCGTTGATATGGCTGGAGTGGGAGATGGGAGAATGGTAGTAGAGTAGGGTAGCTTTGGTGTAGGAGTAGGTGTTGGGGTTGGAGTTAATGGTGGTAGAGTAGGAATTGGAGGTGGTAGAGAAGATGGTGGAGTAGGGACATGAGATGGTGGAGTGGAAATCAGTATTTTCCCTGCTATATGATTTGTAGTGGTGACTCGGGCTATCCCACTATCCTGAACCTCAAGCTCTTGAGTGGAACTAGAGCTCACTCGTGTAGCAGGGACATTCACTGAAGGGTTGGTGAATTGGACCAGTCATTGAGTGAGGATTACCTAGGGCTGAATAAGCAATGGAGCTCCAGTTTCTATATCTTGGCTATGATCTAAAAAGCCTTCAAGTCCTTCAAAATCAGAAAGCACAAATTCATCCAATCCTAAGGCATCCAAAGGATTATCCTATTCTTTGGAATCTTCTTTATGTTTCTTGGTGGTTTTCTTTTCTCTCCTTTTTTGTAATCTCATTCTTCGAACTAGGGGCTCATCTTCTTCTGCTTCCTCAGACCCTTCTTGTACCATTTCCAACCATAGAGATTTATAACTATTCTTCCTCTTATATATTTTCTTCTTAGCCGTGGGGGAGATTGGCCAGAGGTAGATGGGCCTTCACATGATTGGGGTTGTGACGACCCTAGTGGTGGGTCAATCTGGCTTGTCATTCTATTTTTCTTGAGCCTAGGATTAGAGCCATATTCAACTGGTTGTTCATGACCATACACGGTTCTTTGATTCTGAGGGGGAGCTTTCTTGTACTTAGGAGCTGTTGACTTCTCCCCTTACTATTTTTCTACTTTCCTTGAGGGCTCCATCAATGTTTTCACCGGGATCGGACTCATTTTGTGTGGCTTCTTGATCCAAGTTATGGTGGTCTTTATCACATGCCTCGCCCAAAAGTCCATGTCATCATTTTCATCCTTATCCACCTCTGCGTTCATGATTGGCCGGTCATACACCTTATCTTTTGTGTAAATGTCCTCTAAGACCTGATCTGAATCACATTCCCAAACTTTTGAGGAAACAGGAACCTTTAATACCTCTTTTTCCAGAGCAAGGTTCATTCTGCAATAATCCTGGATCCTGACCTCATGATCATCTATGCAGTTTATCCAGTGATCCTCCAAATGTTACTCATGTATGTAGAATTTTCCAATAATGTGGTTGTAAGTACCTATGGGATCAAAATGGGCTCGCACAATTTTATAGAACTGCAAGGGACAATCATCCCATTCAAAAGCCAAAGATTTGCAAACTTTCATGTCTTTCAATGTGTATGGTCACAAAGAAATAGGAAATTCCCAACAATGCTTCCTTTTATGTTTTATGTGTTCATATGCATCTATGAGCTATCTAGCCATCTCCAGTATAATTATCCAATCATATGGGTACCTAGGCAGCTTCTTTGATTGCAAGGTTTACCCGGCTATCCTAATGTATATGAATGTCCTGAACTGGATAAAATAGGCCCCAATGGCCCTTACCTTAGCAACAACTTCTTCTGACATTCTTTTAGAAAAGTCACCTTCAATAGATTGGATGACTGTGAATATGAATGCATCATTGACTATCCTGTAATCAAGGGAATCCTCTGGCATGTTCTCTCCTTTTACCAGCTATGGGTATACAAGGTGGGGCCATGCATTTGGATCATTTAGACTTCCCCTCTTGGTGAGGCCAGGATAATCTACCTGTGCAGTTAGTAGATACACCACGTAAGTGATCATGTAAAACTTGGGATTATGCCTTACTGCTATCAATTGTTCATGCAGATTGTCACTAATAATAGTGCCCTAGTTGAATCTCGCCTTTTGTTCTCGGATCCTTTCTATCAATAGGATCATCCAGTGTTCGAGTTGAGTGGATTGAGGTAACCCATACACCCGTCTTATCAATGTTATAGCTGCCTAGATGTCATCCTTCATATAACCTCTTCAGAGGTCTATCTTGTCCAATTTGTTCTTAGGAAGTGGCTGCTTGAGGTAGTATTTATTCATCATCTTGTGTATGGCTTGCTCCCTATTACCAAACCACTTAGTCCCATTTTCAATATAGAAGTCATAGAACTTGTCTATGCCTTTGTAAAGGTGGAAAATTTCCTCAATGACATCCAGCCTAATGTCTAGTACCACCTAATCCTCTAAGTTTACTACCACCCTCTTATCTTAATTGTAGTGATGATCTACAGTGATGATCAATTCTAAAGACGAAACAACCACTGGGTGTGCAGCTGCATTCACTAGCCTGGATAGGACTAATGCGGTGCAATCATTAGATCTTCTTATTGGTTGGGAGCACTGAGTCAGGAATTCATTCCAATCTACATTCCTGATATTGGTATTTGTTATCTCACTATGCTTGTTTCCCTCCTTTGAACTAGGGGGACTCCCCTTGTATTGATACTTCATTGGGGATGTTGTCTTTGGTTCAGTGATTCCTACAAGAAAAGACAAATATTAGTAGCTTAATGAACAGGAAAAGACAATTTAAACTAGGAAAGAAAGCAAAGAGAGCTGAATAAATAGCTAAGTGTAATTTTTCACACTTTTGGGCCTTTCAGGGTTTTGGACACCGAAAACTAGTTTAGAGGCCAAAATTTTTGAAAGTGCGAAAAGGTTTATTGGAAGGACAAAGTCCGTCAGGCCTTTTGGGGTTCGAAACTGAGAGGTGATTTCTTAGGAATGTCGAACATCCAAAAATGGTGAGGAACCCTGAAAGCCCAAATGAAGGTTTCACTTTCATCCTTTTCAGACCTTTCGGTCTTTCGGACCTTTCAGATGTCTAAAAGGCTGAAAAGTCCAAAATGACACTTTAGCAAGAGTTGAAGATCCATTTTTGGCCTTTCGGGGGCCGAAAACCTGTGGTAAGGGCCGTAACTGAAAAAATAACAAAAGCCTAAGCCTAAGACAAAAATAAACTAGGAAACCCTAGGTTTGGCAGGGAGGGACATCCCTATCGAAACACAAAGGCACAGAGGCTCAACAAGACAAATAAACAAAGTACCCTAGGTTGGATAGGCACTAGGTGCAAAAACAAACCCTAGACCTAGACCCAAAAACATGAAGTGATGGAAAGCGAGAAGAACCTACCTCAAACAAACTAGGAGTGGGAGGACAACCAGTTAGCTTGGAAGCTGAAGTGGTTGACGAGGAGCAGATGAAATCACAGGCAAAAGCAAAAATCAAAAGTGGTTTTAAAAATGAGGCCCCTTCTATTTATAACCCGCAGGCTGGCGTCAGCAGCTTGAGGACTTTCAGACTCTGAAAGGCCAAAAATGCCAGAAGAGAAAGAAGTCTTCGGCCTTTCAGCCATTTCGCTATTTCAGAGTACCTAAGTCCTCCGAAATGCCGAAAGGGCTGAAAGGCCAAAAAAGGCTTCTTCCTTCCTCTGACTTGGTTTCAACAAATTTTATTTGGTAGTTGACTGGATTTCTATGATGGGCGGACACGAAAAAAGGCAAAAAGACAAAAAGAGGGGGGTCCCCATGGTCAGAGGACCAAAAAATAGGGTGTGTGTTGTGGGCCCACAACAAATAGCCTCGACAAAAGGAGGAATGACTGTTAGAATATGTAATCTTTCCTTGGTGAAATATATTATAAACCAAGGTAGTTTAGTTTATTTAATATGTAAGTAGGAGATTCCTATAGAATCCCTACATGAACACATGTCCTCTTGTCCATGTGTGAGGACATAATATTTATTTGTAATTTCTTTTTATTCTAGATTCCTCCTTAAGAGGAAATAGCACAAGTGGCACACACATTATGAATGTGGCTCACATGCACATGGGAGTTACATTCAACTTCTTTCTTCTCATCTCTACATAAGAGATGCTTCTTTTCTCTTTATTCGTCTCTTTTCCATTCACTTGCAACACTTAGTTTTCTCATTCTCATTCTCTTGAAGCATTGTATGAGCATTTTGCTCTCATTCTCTTTCTCTCTCTCTTAGGCTTTTTGGCCCATTCATAATAATATCATGGGGTTTTTTTTTATGCTTTTCCCCCTTCAAAAATATTGTCTCATATTGTATGGTGGATGCTTCTAGACTTGGTTATTTCATGGTATGCATTTCCTCACACTTTGCTCATTAGATTAAACAAGATTTTTTTTTGTTCTTCCTTATCATTTCTTACATGGTATCAGAGCAGGTTGGTTTAATCTTTGTTTGAGTGTACAGGTGGAGGAGCTACCATATTTTGAAGCACTCCATTTGGAGACTATTGAGAGAGTATCATTTGGT
>MU225669.1:2690778-2701195 GCA_018584345.1 Thuja plicata
ATATATTATAAACCAAGGTAGTTTAGTTTATTTATTATGTAAGTAGGAGATTCCTATAGAATCCCTACATGAACACATGTCCTCTTGTCCATGTGTGAGGACATAATATTTATTTGTAATTTATTTTTATTCTAGATTCCTCCTTAAGAGGAAATAGCACAAGTGGCACACACATTATGAATGTGGCTCACATGCACATGGGAGTTACATTCAACTTCTTTCTTCTCATCTCTACATAAGAGATGCTTCTTTTCTCTTTATTCGTCTATTTTCCATTCACTTGCAACACTTAGTTTTCTCATTCTCATTCTCTTGAAGCATTGTATGAGCATTTTGCTCTCATTCTCTTTCTCTCTCTCTCTTAGGATTTTTGGCCCATTCATAATAATATCACGGGGGTTTTTTTACGCTTTTCTCCCTTCAAAAATATTGTCTCATATTGTATGGTGGATGCTTCTAGACTTGGTTATTTCATGGTATGCATTTCCTCACACTTTTCTCATTACATTAAACAAGATATTTTTTTTCTCTTCCTTATCATTTCTTACAATGACCAAGGCATTTCTTTATCATCAAAACTCTTCTAGAAAGTAGCTTTGTAGTAGAATAGAACCAAGAGGTGGTGGAGTCAAATATTTTTCAATGACCTCCAATCTGAGGTTCTTTCGTTAGTTTCCCTGTGTGTGTTCATTTCTTGACCTTTGGTTGTGATAACCAAGATGCTTGCCAGCTATTCCCAACCTTCGCCAAATAAACCACGGATTCCTGAAAAGAGATTTGCTGCCAGTTAGGCGTTCATAGCCCCGACAAAGTTTTCCCTGAGTCCCAAGTATAACCTTTCTCTACTACCAACCGGGTGTCCATAGCCCCGATAGAGGTTGTCATAATCACCCAAGCCTATTATGCCTGGTAGGCTATAACTTTCTTTCTTTGTGAGAGCTCCGTCTTTTGCAGAATCATTCTATTCCTTCTATTTGCTTGGAGATGTATCAAGCCTTGGACGTTAGTGTGTTCCATGCATTCAGGTCCATAACCTCTTTTCTTTTCTTTTTCTCTAATCTGAGCAATGATTAGGCGGTTTTGCCCAGACTTTTCACTCATGACCTCTTTGGGGCACTTTTCTTTTGAGTGTTTCTTTTGCTTTCTTTTTTGGCTCTTCTTTCTTTCGTTATTGCCTTCACATTCAGTTCAGACTTGGGTTCTGGGATCAGTGGGTACCCAAACCTATGCACTTAGGCTGGATACAACTAACAAAACACCCTAGAAACCAATGCCCTTAGGTGTTGTACCTTAATGTGTCTTGTGATTAGGATGACCAAACTTCAAACTCCTTCTTGTTTGTCAATGATAATCATCACTACTTTGTCTTTTGGGAAGGTTCTCTTACACTGCATGTATCCTTGGAGAAATTTGACTAAGAAATACCTTTGCTCCTCTTGTGGAACACCTTGGACTGGACCTAAAACACACTAACCCAAAACAAAAAAATAAGCCCTGACAAAAGAAAAGAACAAACACGAGAAGAAGAAAGGATTGACGACAAGGACAACAAGGAAAAAAGGAAAAAATGCAAAAGTGACTATGGTACAAGGGATGAAAGATAGTCCCGCTTAGGATCCAAAGTAATGTTTGAGGAATTTCCCATTGACTGGAAATGGGGTCAACTCTCCATCCAATGTGCTGATCCTAAAAGTGTTCTCCCCCAGGATCTCTGATATTTGGTAAGGGCCTATCCAAAGTATTTGGAACTTGGTGTGGCTGCCTGGCTTTTCTTTTTCCTTATCCCAAATCAGGACAAGGTCAGAGATCCTAAAGGCTTTGATGGCAGCTCTCTTGTCGCACCAAATTTTGACTACTGCCTGATGCTTTGATACATGTTCCAGGGCCAAAGTTTGTTTCTCCTCTAGTTTTAGGAGATTCATGAGTCTAACTTGTACCCGATCTTCCTCCCCTACGTATTGGTCCATGAATCTCAAAATTGTGATCTTTAGGTTCATAGGAAAGACCAGTTGCAAGTCATATACTAGTTGATATGGAGAAATACCTACGGCATTCTTGATCCTTATGCAATCAGTCCATAAATCATATTTCATCTGCGTGTGCCAGTCCATGGGGTTGTCATCCAAGAGGTGTTTGATCACTATTGTCAGATTTTTGTTTGTAGACTCTGCTAAGCCATTGCCTTGCAGATAGTAATTTGAAGAGAACTTGAGGATTACCTAGTTTTTGAAGGCCCATTGTGAGCGAGGCTAAAGAGAAAGAGGGAGCATTATCACATACTAGATAGAATGGCATCCCAAACCTAGTTATGATGCCCTCCTCTACAAATTGGGTCACGACATCTGTAGTACAATTCTTTAGTGCTTGCGCTTCTATCCAGCATGTGCAATAGTTGGTAGCTGTTAAGATAAACTTATGTCTAGAAAATGAAGGGGGGTTAATCACTCCAACAAAATCTAAGCCCCATTGGGCAAATGGGCGTACCTCATAGACTAGTTGTAAGGGCATCGCTAGATTTCTCTCTCAAGATGCGCTAGTTTGGCAAGTGTGGCAGAATCTCATGTGATCGCTGGTATCTTTAAGTATTGTAGGCCAAAAATACCCTACCCTCAAGATTTGGTGAGCATTGGATTTCACCGATCCATGTCCCATTCCATATTTGTCATGAAATTCCACTAGTATTTGTTTTGCCTCCATTTTATCCAAACACCTTAAGTACAAACTCTCATAATTGAATTTGTAGAGTTGTCCACTCTTTAGCATGTAATAGTTGCTTTTGATCTTTAAAGCTCTTCTCTAGGAACCATTCATTTCTTTTGGGCAGAGATTCTACAACAGATAATACTCTATGTCTTGGTACCATACATCCGTGATCATGCCTTGGTCGATGTATGTTTGGCAGACCAAACCTTCTTCAAACTTAGAGATCAGTTTTGTCAAGCCTTGGCCCCCTACCAACTTCATAAGTTGGATTTATAGGACAAACTCTTGGAGAATTTCCATCCATTTTCCTCTCTACTCTCCTAGCTCATTCTGCATCAGGAGGGATTTAACTGCTGCATCTAGAACTATCCCAATGACTTTACTCCTCAAAATATAATGTCTGAATTTCTTCACCACCTTGACAAGAGAAAATGACTTCTTATCCAGGTTTGGGTATTTTTGCTCAGCATCCTTGAAAGGGAAACTCATAAAGGCGATGGGCCTCTCATCTTCACTATTCTTCTTCTACATGAGAATGTCTGCGCATGAGTGTTCTGACGTGAAAGAGTAGACCTTGAAAGGGATGGTGTAGTCAGGACTAGCTAGGATTGGTGTTGTGGCAATGGCATTCTTAATCTCTTCGAAAGACTACTTGGCAAGGAGATTCCATTCAATCTTGGTGTCCTTCTTGAGCATGTCATTCAATGGTTTTACTATTTCTGCGAAGCCACTGATGAATTTTCTGATGAAGTTGATCTTTCTGAAAAAAGATTTTAGTTCCTTGCGGCTATGAGGAAGTGTCAATTTTAGGATTTCCTCCACCCTTTTGAGGTCAATGGATATCCCCTTTTCAGAGATGATATGCCCCAAGATCTTTCCTTTAGTTACCCCGAACACACATTTCTTGGGGTTGAGGGAGATCCCAAATTCTCTGCACCTCTAGAGGCATTTTCTGAGGTTGCTTATGTGGTCAGCTCATAGTTTTGAGTAGACTATGAGATCATCCATGTAGATGATAATGCACCTCCCAACTAATCCTTTGAAATATATGTCCATTTCTCTTTGGAAGGTGGCTCCAGCATTAATCAGCCCGAAAGGCATCCGTCGATAGGTGAAAGTTCCCCATTTGGTGGTGAATGCCATTTTCAGCCTGTCCTCTTCCTATACCATCACCTGATTGTACCTAGAGTAGCCATCCAGGAACGACATGATTTGAGATCCATTAACCTTCTACAACACTTTGTCTAGAGATGGGAATGGGTAATTATCCTTTTATGAGGACTTGTTGAGGTTCGAGAAGTCTACGCATAGCCTGATTTCTCCAGTCTTCTTCCTTAGAGGTACTAGGTTTGCAACCCATGTAGAATGTCAAATCGGGAAGATGATCTTAGCATCGAGAAACTTTTGGACTTACTTTTGGATTAAGGGCTCCATAGTGGGATTCATGGGTCTTTGTCATTGTCTGAAAGGCTTAGAATCTGGCTTCAAAGGGATGTTGTACACTATGACTGAGGTGTCATATGTCTTTAATTCTTCATAACTCCATGCTATGACATCTCGATATTCAGTGAGAAGATGGACCATTTTCTCCTTTTCTTCCTTGGTTCCCACCTTTCCAATGTGGACTTCTCTTGGTTCTTCTTCCATGCCCAGGTTGTAGGTGTCACATTCTTTGCTGCCAGGTGTTATGTCAAGGCGTCTTCTTATAGCAGTCTTATCGTTGTCAAGAATCCTCTCTAGTTCTACCATTCCCTTGGGTATGTCATTGGTCTTTAGGTTTATGACTTCGTGATCATTAGGCTCTTCAGGTTCAGCTATCTCCTCACCTTCCTTCTCCTTGTTGATGATCTTCTTTTCGAACACGCCAGTGCACATGATAAACTCTAAGATATGTTGATCATCATGGAAGACTTGAAAGTTAGTGATATTGTCTGGAATGGCCAGAGCTGAGACAAGATCAACTAAGAATTTCTTTATTTTAGATTTTTCCATTAGATTTAGTGAACTGGCTGAGATAGCCAATGCATTAGGAATAACATTCTTTCTTCTTGGGATGGTTTTGATGTTAAAAGCGTCAAAGTCGTTGATCAGATCCCATGCCCTATTTCTATAGGCTGAGAGACTCTTATCATTGCAAGTATACTGGCTATGGATATTCTTGACAACCAATTGCGAGTCTCCCTCCACCATCAAGATTTTGATTCCTTTCTCATGAGCTAGGAGGATTCCATGAACCAGCACTTCATATTCTGCAACATTGTTAGTACAAAGAAGTTGTAATCTATATGTAGCATAGAAAGACTTACCTCTTGGATTTATCAATTTGATTCCCACACCTAATCCTTGTTTTCATTTGGAACCATTGAAGCACAATTTCCATACATGGGGTGGTTTAGTAGGGCTTGGTTTGGTTGTGCTTTTCTTAGAGAAACCCTTGGTTCTTGGTTTTTGGCCCCTCTCTCCATCGCTGTCGAAAGAAGTTAACTCTCCTGTATGCTGAGTATGGCTAGGTTTGGGGAGTTTTTCATCTTCATCCTCTTTATCTTCTAGTATTCCCTTATAAGGGGGACATGCTCCATCATCTGAGGTACTCAAGTCACTAAGCATATTCAGGGCAAGGCTGCTATCTTCAGAATTTGACCCACTTTCTTGATCTTGAGGTGACCTATTTGCAAGGACTAGGTTGTCCATATTTGGTGTGGCGTTTCTCTTGCCTTCTATCCCAAGTACATCTTCTTTTATTGTTAGTTCTTCTGGAAGGTTATTTGGTCAGGAAATTTGAGCCAACACTTGTGACAGTGCTTCTTGAGAACTGGGGCATGTAAACTCAGAATGACTAGCCTGATGTAATCGATAGTATCTAGGTAGCAATAAGATGTTGGGATCTGCATCTTGACCTAGATGCCGCAGGCTAGCTGTTGTGCTATTAATGAAACTTTGGAAGATGTCATCGCCAATCTTCATCTCTAGGAGACCTTGGATGGGACTATGGTCTGAATCTTCACCCTCTCAGATTTGAAACATGAAAATGTCATCTAATCGATAAGTGCCTAAATCGGTTTGAGTGAACAAGACTTCATTCAGGGCATTGTATTCGGTGATCATCCTCTTCAACTTCGGCTCTGCATCTATCTTGATCTGGTTGTTCAAACCTCTCAAAGGTAGCCAGAGCTGGGTGAAATCTATAGAGAGCCATCCTCTTAAGCACTTAGTCCATTCTCGACTTAGCAACACCCCATAAGTCTCAGGGATGTCCACTATGTGTATATTAATGTCTTCTTGTATCCAGGGATCTGTGACTAGTTGAATGTGTATGTCTCTGAGCACACCAATTACTTTGACCTCAGTTTTGTCTAATTGTATGACCACCCAGTTAGTTACTTGGGGCACCATCCCCAACTTTTGGTAAATTGATAGGGGCATAACGTTGCATGAGACTCTTGAATCGATTAGGAAATTATGTAGGTTTTTTCCAAACATCCATAGGTTGAGTAGGAACAGCGGGACCTTCATCCTATCCGTGAATACTATTGAGAATGCCTCAGATGTGATGACATTGGACGTGGGTGCCCTGGTGCCGTTGGTCGACAGGCTAGGTTTTGAATGATCCAAGGATCTTAAAAGGGCTTCCTTTTGAGATGGCTAGCCCTGCAATAGTTTGAACATAAAGATGTTTTCCTTAGTTTTCTTGAGTTCATCTATTGCATTGTACTTTTCATTTGACTAGGCCATTCCTCACTAGCTAGCATATGTACTTGTCATAGGAGGTATGGGAGCATTCGGGCCCTTTGGAGGTATGGGATTGTTACTAGCCCAAGGATCTGGTGGAGTCAGTTTCTTTCTTAGAGGTATGCCATCGGTGAGGGGTTCCTTTCTGCTTCAAAGGTTATATGAGTTTCACTAAACATTTTGGAAGGCGTGCACCTCAAAATATTTAGGCTCATTTTCCTCTGAAAAGGGAACACGAATTCATCCTTTCTCATATAAGCTTCTGAGCCTCCTTCCTTTCTATCCTCATAGGAATCAAACACCATAGCATTGAACTACACCGGGGGCCCCTCTGGATTCTGGGTGTAGTGGTCTTGGGAGTTTTTCACATATCCATTATTGTCTTGATGCTTGATTGGAGCCCCAACAAAATTGGCATCTAAAGCCTCATAAGTATTGGCATTGTCTGCTGGGATGCTGCCATTATTTGGTCTAGTGTTCCATGGCTGGTTTGGCCGTTGCTACCCAAATGGTTTCTCCTGGGTGTTGTTGTTGATGTATGCATTAAAACCCCTATTTGGATTCTAAGGGTATGTAATTGGACCAAAAGATGCTCATTGGTATCCACCTTGATTTTGGGGTGGGTTTAGCTTCATTCTAGTAACTTTGCTAGTGAGTTGTGATAAAGTCTTCTTTATGGCATCTAACTCAAAAGCCATGAGAGCATCAGGCTCATTTTGGGATACAACCCTCTATTCTATGAATGTTGTTTTATGAGCTTCATAGCCTAGATAAGTAATATATGGAGGCACGGTTGTACATGGTTGTGCCAATATAGGATTTAGCATAGGTAGGTGGCTGGCCAAGGCTTGATTATTTGCTGCAAATGGGTGTGGGACAACAAGATTACTCATGATGGGTGTAACTGCATAGCTTCCTTCTTGTGGATCCATTTGTTGAGTGAAAGTGATGGCTTCATTGTACACCTTTTCAATCATGTCTCTATCCACCGGGGGAAGTCTTCTTAGAAAGATCAAGGTAAATGGATCTAAAGCCTTTAAGTAAACTTGTATGATAGCCTCATCTAGTATAGTGTAAGGAGCTTCCAACTTTTGATGCATTTTGTGAAAATGATGATTAAACATAGCAATGGGCTCCTTAGGATATTTCCTTGTGGTTATGAAATGGTGATGTGTCATAGCAAGATCGACATACAATTTGAACTAATTGAGGAATTTGGCTTCAAAGTCATTCCATACTGAGATAGACCCTCATGGAAAATTTAGCTACCAATTGTATGCAAATTCTCCCAAAGTGTATGGGAATAGATGACAAATGATGTCTTGGTGGGCAATCTCTTTACGGTTGCAAATTTATTTGAAGGCGCAGATGTGTTCTTCCGCTGTACTAGATTCACCATATATGAATCATGTACAAAACTTCTCTAGATTTTTAGGTAACTCATGGAGCTACCCAACAAAGTTCAAAGGTGAGCTTGTTGCATTAGTGAAAAAAGCCATTGGACGAGGTTGCCGCAAATGTTGATTTGGCAAGTTCTAATTTTGATTGATGACTACGGTAATAGTTGGGGCAGTGATGTGTGATTGCTATCCAAGAGGATTTTGAGGTACGGCAAGGTGATCAAAAGATTTATCTTTTGCTTTACCCTTGTGGCTACGAGCCCTTCGATGATGAGTGAGTTCAAGAAACTCACCTCTTTTTAGAGATGATCTAAGCACGTGCTCAAATCTCTCTAGAGAGAAAGATCCAATATTATCTAGATTTTGGGTCTTGAGGCCCTCCCTCTAGCACCACTTTTGTTGAGCATTGTTTTGACACAAGCCAACTTGCTAGGATCTTGAGATTCAATTTCCTCTCTTGAAAGAATAACAGAGTTATTCCCAAGGTTCTCTGGGGTCGGGTCACAACCTGCTTGGTTTCTCAGTTGAAGATAAATGTGATTGTTCATGAGGAGGCCTTTGCTGGTACGTTCAAGACAACAAACTGCAAAATACTATTAGTTTCTTTTTGGTATTTTCTATTTTAACAAGTATGAGTATGGTAAATAACATGCAACTTTGTATTTTTTGAGATAACAATTTTTAGAATTTCAAGACAGAATTTAAAGAGATGAGGGTAATAAGAAATGCAGCAAATTGTAAAGAAAAGTGAAATCCTAAAGACATAAACCGCTATAACCCTTTCCTTGTGAATTGAATGCTGAAGAGATTTGGAACAACCCATGAAGCACGAATCAGACCATGTCACAATTCACTACTCCATAGATGCAAGCGTTTAGAGAAAAGATATGTTTTACTCATACAAGATGTTTAAAATCTATCCAATCGCAATGCCACCAAGACGTGCGCACCCACGAGAAGGACTTATCATTAAGCCAAAAGATAGCATCCTCCACACATTCATCATAGCAAGGTAGATATACAAAAACAAACTCCAACTAAAGGTACCATGAATTCAAAACACAATAATACAAAGAGCTCTCTGAAAATAAAGAATAATGTATGCATACATTCAATAAATTCACATAGATAGTAGTAATTCACACAGCATGAATGAAGTGCCCAATGTAGATCTTTATTGTATTAAGAAGTCAACCCTTTATATTTCTTTTTGATTACAATATATAGAGTTTTGATCTACAACTCTGATTTTTGGAGTTAGGGCATCAGAGAGTCTAAACTAGAGAACAAAAGTTAAAACTAGAACTTTGCTGAAGGCAAACTACTGCTAACTAATACTATATAACTCGCATGGATTCTTAAACCCATTTACAATCCCCTTTCTCATGCAAAGAGGGAAAAATCCACCAAAGAAGAGAGAGAGAGAAAAGGAGGTAATCTTCTTCTGTGAACTTGGAGTCTTCTTCTCAATTCTTGTGGTTCTTCTTGGATTCTTCATTTGGGGCTGTCTCTGGTGGTGGGAACTGATAGGAAACCTTTAGTCTTTCCAGAATGAACTCAAGTTATCCATTAATATGATCTAGAGTCTAACTGGTGTTTGAAAAAGTGACCTCGCTGGAAACCCCCATTTTTTTGGACCCCGACCTCTACCCCGAAACTTTAATGCCTTTAAAATTTCCCAAGTGCTTCTCAAAATCTTCAAACTCAAGGGTCCCAAAACTTTGGACTTGTCGTGGGCCGAAAGACCAAAAAAACTTGAAGAGGCCGAAAGGCTAAAATCTTTGAAGGCTGAAAGGCCGAAAAAGATACTCCTTGCTTTCGGGGCCGAAAGGCCAAAATTTCAGAGGTCGAAAGGTCAAAAACTCCACCTCAGTAGAAATTTAAACAAGTGTGAAAATCTTGCCCCATCCACCTGGTAATTGGACCTTGGAGCTTTATCAAGGAAAGACCTCTGGGTGAGCTGCCCGGAGCCTCTGCGCTATCTCCTGAACTTCTTAAAAATTAATCTCTTTCCTTCTTATCTTGGTGACCCTTCGTTCTTGCTTCTTTCTGAAGATAGTTAATTCAGAAGTGAAGAACGTGATCTCTTCTTTGTGCTGTGACATTC
The DNA here is from genome assembly GCA_018584345.1 of Thuja plicata. NCBI lineage: Eukaryota > Viridiplantae > Streptophyta > Pinopsida > Cupressales > Cupressaceae > Thuja > Thuja plicata. The sequence goes on from MU225669.1 coordinate 2,700,718, forward strand.
TTTGTATTTCCTCTTTCAGGTAAAATAGTTGCTGCAGGGCCTCCTTGGTATTAAGTTCAGCAAGAACATCTTTGAACTATTGCACCACCTATTTGGAAGGACGTAAAGCCTGTTTGTTTTGATCCTGATAGACGTTGAGGCCAACCCCTGTGAAGAAAGTATCTATATCTTTGATCCATTTTATTACCTCCTCTCGATTCTCATCTATAAGTGTAACCACCTAGATTTGGTCTGTACCGACCATAGACCCTATTTGCCCTAGGTGTGATCATACCCCCTATTATGTCAAGACAATTTTACTTTGGCATAATTTATTATTAAATCAGATTTAATGTCCTAGGTGATTTTTAACACTAATTTATATTAACTACTTCATCCATACAATTCAAATCAATTTCAACCAATCAAATATTATCAAATTCAAACAATGGCTAAAGTATTTAATTATAAAGGAATTAATCTATCTCATCACTTGCAT
>MU225669.1:2721750-2731949 GCA_018584345.1 Thuja plicata
AACCCAATAATATTGTGACAAGTGTCACAATTTGATGCACTTGAAGAAGCACAATCTATGTGCTCTTTTCTAGTGGAATCCTGACCTCTCTTCAGCTTTGCATCTGAACCACCCATTTTCAACTCCTTTTTCTATAAAGAGAAGGCATTTTTGAGAGCAAATGGCCCTCATTTTTAGAGTTAAATTGCATTGTTATGTTGTTTAGATATCTATATCATTTTAGTTTCAATTCCATGAATTGTTATAATGTCAGTTTTCATAGCTTAATTACATGCTTTCTAATCATTTAGCTTAGTTTTCAATTAAATCTGTCATTCTTAGGAGTGTATTGTCACTGAATGGTGCATAATTTGAGGGCACAATTATGGAATTTTTCAAACTCTTCCTAGATAGGGAGAAATAAGTCAGTTTTAGTGATTTGTATCTAACCATTGCTCTTTTATGCTATTTTTCACTAATCTAATGACTTATTGAAGTGTTGTGTCACAGGTAACAGGTACATCATTTGACACTCACAATAAGGGCCTCATGTTTCTTGTAGACCTTAATTATTTTGGTCATTTGTTCAGTCCATGCCTTAAATTTTTCCAATTCTTCATCTTCATAGACTTTTACCAAAATTTGGAAGCGTTGCTTTTGAATTATCTCCAAATCCTAGAGAGTTTCTTGCCACTTAATTACCTCTGAATCTATACCCCATCATTTTCCACCAGGTCAATGAGTGAATTAACTTCAACTAATATGGTCTGGTATGGCCTAAATACCGATGGAATCACCTTCTCTCTAAATTGTTCAAAGTCATTTCTCCAATCGGTGCTTGCATGGATGAAAGAGGGAGTCAAACCTGCCGGCAAATCTGGTGTAGCCCTTTTATCAAGCATGGCTTGTAGTGAAGCCTCTGAAAAATTTGGGTCAATAGGACCCACCATTTTTTGAATGTACCCCTTTAGAGCTTCATTTTGATCTGTCAGGGATTTTATGCTCTCTTCATCCTTGTTCATGAACCCTAGAGCATGCTTCAGCCCTAAAGCTGCTAGTGTCTTTCTCCCTTCTTTGGTAGGTTTTCCCAAATCCACCTCCCTGAATGTATAGCCTTCTGACAAGCCTGTTGTCTGAGAAGTGCTCAGGGGTGGGATAGCTATCTGGGCTTTCCAATGACCCCCAGTGTCCTGAGTCACATATGACATGGTCCTTGCAAGTACATTTATTTCTGCCTGGTGGAAGGCTTGCCCCCTAGAGGTCATACTTGTATCCTCTCCATCCAATTCATTGGTATAAGTTCTCTTCTTGGGTTGTATCTCCTTGGTAAACCAAGTAGGTTTGCTGAATGTAGTAACAGGTTCATAGGGTGCAACCTCCAGCATTGAAGTTAGGCATTGTACTTCCAGTGTTATTTCTTTCTCTGATTCCTTCTCCTGCCCTCTTTCCTGTTTGTTCCCTCCTTCCTTCATTATTTCCCCTTATGTATCCACACCCATTTCCCCTTCTTCCTTCTCCCCCTCCACCTCACCTCGTTCTATCACCATATTTCCCCCTTCTTTGTCTAGGGCCTCTTCAGCAGAAATGTTAATTGATACCTTTGACCTAAGGTCGGTCATGGCCTCCAGCATGGTCTGGAAAGGTGATGTGTCTTTAGTACTCACTGCTTCTTTGTAAACCTAGGTGGCACATGTTGAAGTGGTTGATGTTGGTGGAGTAGGTGTTGATATGGCTGGAGTAGGAGATGGGAGAATGGTAGTAGAGTAGGGCAGATTTGGCATAGGAGTAGGTGTTGGGGTTGGAGTTAATGGCGGCGGAATAGGAATTGGAGGTGGTAGAGAAGATGGTGGAGTAGGGACATGAGATGGTGGAGTGGAAATCAGTATTTTCCCTACAATATGATTTGTAGTGGTGACTCAAGCTATCCCACTATCCTGAACCTCAAGCTCTTGAGTGGAACTAGAGCTCACTCATGTAGTAGGGACATTCACTGAAGGGTTGGTGAATTGGACCGGTGGTTGAGTGAGGATTACCTAGGGTTGAATAAGCAATGGAGCTCCAGTGTCTATATCTTGGCCATGATCCAAAAAGCCTTCAAGCCCTTCAAAATTAGAAAGCATAAATTCATCTGATCCTAAGGCATCCAAAGGATTATCCTATTCTTTGGAATCTTCTTTATGTTTCTTGGTGGTTTCCTTTTCTCTCCTTTTTTGTAATCTCATTCTTCGAACTAGGGGCTCATCTTCTTCTACTTCCTCAGACCCTTCTTGTACTATTTCCAACCGTGGAGATTCAGAACTCTTCTTCCTCTTATATGTTTTCTTCTTAGTGGTGGGGGGATATTGGCCAGAGGTAGATGGGCCTTCACCTGATTGGGGTTGTGACGACCCTGCTGGTGGGTCAATCTAGCCTGTCATTCTAGTTTTCTTGGGCCTAAGATTAGAGCCATATTCAACTGGTCATTCATGACCATACACAGTTCTTGGCTTCTGAGGGGAAGCTTTCTTGTACTTAGGAGCTATTGACTTCTCCCCTCGCTAATTTTCTACTTTCCTTGAGGGCTCCATTAATGTTTTCACTTGGATCGAACTCATTTTGTGTGGCTTCTTGATCCAAGTTATGGTGTTCTTTATCACATGCCTTGCCCGAAAGTCCATGTCATAATTTTCATCCTTGTCCACCTCTACGTTCATGATTTTCCAGTCATACACATTATCTTTTGTGTAAATGTCCTATAAGACCTCATCTGAATCACATTCCCAAACTTTTGAGAAAACAAGAACCTTTAATACCTCTTTTGCTAGAGCGAGGTTGATTCTGCAATAATCCCAGATCTTGACCTCATGATCATCTATGCATTTTATCTAGTGATCCTCCAAATTTTGCTCATGTATGTAGAATTTTCCAATAATGTGGATGTAAGTACCTATGGGATCAAAATGAGCTCGCACTATTTTATAGAACTGCAAGGGACAATCATCCCATTCAAAAGCCAAAGATTTTCAAAATTTCACGTCTTGCAGCATGTATGGTCCCAAAGAAATAGGAAAGTCCCAACAGTGCTTCTTTTTATGTTTTATGTGTTCATATGCATCTGCGAGCTGTCTAGCCATCTCCAGTATAATTATCCAATCAGATGGGTACCTGGGTAGCTTCTTTGGTTGCAAGGTTGACCCAGCTATCCTAATGTATGTGAATATCTTGAAATAGATAAAATAGGCCCCAATGGCCCTTACCTTAGTAGCAGCTTCTTCTGACATTCTTTTAGCAAAGTTACCTTCAATAGATCGGATGACTGTGAATATGAATCCATCATTGACTATCTTGTAATCAGGGGAATCCTCTGGCATGTTCACTCCTTTTACCAACTATGGGCATACAAGGTGGGGCCATGCATTTGGATAATTTAGAATTCCCCTCTTGGTGAGGCCAGGATAATTTGCCCGTGCAGCTAGTAGATACACCACGTAATTTCTCATATAAAACTTGGGATTATGCCTTACTGCTATCAATTTTTCATCCAGATTGTCACTAATAATAGTGCCCTAGTTGAATCTAGCCTTTCGTTCTTAGATCCTTTCTAACAATAGGATCATCTAGTGTTCGAGTTGAGTGGATTGAGGTAACCCATACACCCGGCTTATCAACGTTATAGCTGCCTAGATGTCATCCTTCAAATAACCTCTTCAGAGATCTATCTTGTCCAATTTGTTCTTAGGAAGCGGCAGCTTGAGGTAGTCTTTATTCATCATCTTGTGTATGGCTTTCTCCCTATTACCAAACCACTTGGTCCCCTTTTCAATATAGAAGTCATAGAACTTGTCTATGCCTTTGTGAAGGTGGAAAATTTCTTCAATGACATCTGGCCTAATGTCTAGTACCACCTGATCCTCTAAATTTTCTACCACCCTCTTATCTGAATCGTAGTGATGAGTTAGGGTGACAATCAATTCTAAAGATGAAATAGCGACTGGGTGTGCAGCTACATTCACTAGCCCAGATAGGACTAATGCAATGCAATCATCAGATCTGTTTGCTGGCTGGGAGCACTGAGTCAAGAATTCATTCCAATCTACATTCCCGATATTGGTATCTATTATCTCACTGTGCTTGTTTCCCACCTTTGAACTAGGGGGATTCCCCTTGTATTGATACATGATTTGGGAGGTTGTCTTTGGTTCAGTCATTCCTGCAAGAAAAGACAAATATCAGTAGCTTATAGAACAAGAAAAAACAATTTAAACTAGGAAAGCAAGCAAAGAGAGATGAATAAATAGCTAAGTGTAATTTTTTGCACTTTTGGGCCTTTCAGGGTTTTGGACACCGAAAACTAGTTCGGAGGCCGAAAAGTCCAAAAGTGCAAAAAAATTTATTGGAAGGACAAAGTCTGTCGGGCCTTTCGAGCTCTGAAACTGAGAGGTGCTTTCTTAGGAATGTCGAACGTCTGAAAATGATGAGGAACCCTTAAAGCCCGAATGAAGGTTTCACTTTCAGCCTTTTTAGACCTTTCGAATGTCTAAAAGGTCAAAAAGTCTAAAATGACACTTTAGTAAGAGTTGAAGATCCATTTTTGGCCTTTCGGAGGCTGAAAACCTATGGCAAGGGCTGCGATCGATGAAACAACAAAACCCTAAGCCTAAGACAAAAAGAAACTAGGAAACCCTAGGTCCAATAGGGAGGGATTTCCCTATTGAAACACGAAGGCACAGAGGCCTGATGAGACAAAGAAATGAAGCGCCCTAGGCTAGACAGGCACTAGGCACAAAAATAAACCCTAGACCTAGACCCAAAAACATGAAGCGAAGGAAAGCGAGAACCTACCTCAAATGAACTAGGAGCGGGAGGACAACCAGGTGGCTTGAAATATGAAGCGGTCACCAAGGAGGAGTAGACAAAATCGTGAGCAAAAGAAAAAACAAAAAGTGGTTTTAAAATTGAGGCCTCTTCTATTTATAACCTACAGGCTGACGTAGTGGTTTTGGGACTTTCGGACTCCGAAAGGCCAAAAATGCCAGAAGAGAAAGAAGTTTTCATCCTTTTAGTGTTGTTAGAGTCCAAAAACATTGAAAGGGTTGGGTCTTCAACCTTTTGGCCATTTTGGTATTTTGGAGTGCCTAAGTCCTCCGAAAGGCTGAAAGGACTGAAAGGTCGAAAAAGGCTTCTTCCTTCCTCTGACTTGGTTTCAGCAAATTTTCTTTGGTGGCTGACTAGATTTCTACAAGGGGAAGACATAACAAAAGGCAAAAAGACAAAAAGAGAGGGGTCCCCATGGTCAGAGGACCAAAAAATGGGGTTTGTGTTGTGGGCCCACAACAAGCTGTAAATAAGCCCATTTTCTAGGTCAGCCTGTAAATTGTCCTTCGACCTTTTGTGAATAAGTGTTTGTGGTCTGTGTTTACATGTAAATCCTGTAGAGTTCAATATATTCTCCACCCCTTCTGGTGGCGAGCTCACTATACCCTTCTGGGTGTAATCAATTTTTGAGCTTTCCCACCTGGTGTCTGAAACTCGACACCTCACCTGGTTGAGTTTACAGGTTTTCTCTCTCCTCTATCATCTCTGCTTTAATGGCGGGGTTAATTTCCCCACATGCTAGCATTCAAAACTAGCCTAAGTGGCATTCATTCTATTTCATGTTAGGATAGTTGTCATCGTTAATGCCATTACTTCTTTTATTGCATGACCACGTGACACCCCATGTCAGTCCAGTACGTCTAATTCTCAGTCATTTTGATAACATCCAGTTTTCTAGACTTAGGGTCCCATGTTCCCATTTGACTTTCACATCATTCACCGCATGAGAAAAAATCCCAGAAACCCCCGGGCATCCATAAAATTCCAAACAAGTCATTTCATTTTAATATGTTTTTGGGGTTTGATGCAAACTAACACCTTTTCAAGAACAGGTGCGAGGCAGTGATAAAATATTCAAAATCCAGAATTATATTATGTTTTATCCATATTAAAGGTTGTCCAGTCCTACAGGTTGCCGACAAAGTCACCAGCTCCGTCATGTCTGAAGTATCTACTCCTTTGAGAGTCTAAAACTCCCTACCACTTCAACCAGGGCAGTCGCCAGAACTGAGGCTAAGAAGGCCTTAGAGAAGCTTCCATTGACCTTGAAATATTTGAAGGAAGAAACTATTCAGGGATCGAAAGTTGATTCCAAATTACAGATGATCACCAACACCAGTGTCAGAACATGGGCCAAATTACAAGCTTTAGTGAAAATAATGTTCATTCAACACAAGGCCAGAGATCTAATGGCACTAAATATGGCTGCCTCAGAGCCTACAGTTGGAGATATGGGTAGATCCCATAGAGTTTTTGCAGCGGTTGATAACCGCCAGGCTGAGCATCAGGCTATGGTCATTGAGGCCACAGCTATGATCCAGGGTACCCGTGTTTCTATCTTGTTTGATTCAGGAGCCACAGACTCCTTTATATCTCCCTATGTAGTGGAGTGTTGCAGGCTGGTGGCAGTTAGACAGGATGTCGGTTGGGAGGTTGAGTTAGCTTCAGGAACTAGAGTCTCAGTTAGTTCCTTAGTTCACAGTTGTCAGATTCAGATTGGAGACCTTACCACGATGACTGATCTCCGCATTACCCCTCTAGGTTCTTATGATGTAGTCCTTGGCATGGATTGGCTATGTGCCCACAGCGCCAAGGTGGATTGTCGTCAGAAGAAGGTTGAGTGTGTTGATGATCACGACATTTCTATGGTGATAATTGGGGTACAGAGGCCCATATCCCTTCGCATTATTTCCACTATGCAGCTTAAGCGGTGCATGCAGAAGGGATGTTAGTTATTTGCCATCAGCATTAGTGATAGAGAGGAGGATTCAAGAGGAGAGCCTTCACTTGAGGATTATTATATTCTTCAGGAGTTTGTAGATGTGTTCCCTACCAAGCTACCTAGTATGCCCCCACCTAGGGCAGTTGATTTTCACATAGATCTTGTACCCAGAGCTGAGCCAATGTCTAGAGAACCCTACAGGATGACCACACATGAGCTCGATGAGCTCAAGATTCAGTTAGAGGAGCTCTTGGAGAAAGGGCATACCCGACCTAGTGTATCACCTTGGGGTGCACCTATGATTTTTGTGAAGAAGAAGGATGGTTCACTTCAATTGTGCATGGATTATCGGTAGCTGAACAAAGTAACAATTAAGAACTGATACCCACTCCCCAGGATTGATGATCTATTTGATTAGTTGTAGGGTGCCCAAGTGTTCTTGAAGATAGATCTGAAGTTAGGGTACCATTAGTTACAGATTGTGGAAAGTGATAACCACAAGACTACTTTCCGCATGAGGTATGGTCACTATGAGTTCACAGTAGTGCCATTTGGCCTCACGAATGCTCCAGCTGTGTTCATGAGCCTCATGAACGGAGTATTTCATACATTTTTGGATAAATTTGTGATCATATTCCTCAATGATATTCTGATATATTCTCACAATGAGGAGGAGCATGAGGAGCACCTGAGACAGGTTCTGCAGCAGTTGAGGGAGAATCAGTTATATGGAAGCTTGTCAAAGTGTGCCTTCTTTAGACCCGAGGTGCATTATCTCGGTCATGTCATATCCGGCGATGGGATCTCTATGGACCCATCAAAGATTAGAGCTATTATGGATTGGCCAGCACCCACCAGTGTCACTGAGGTCAGGAGTTTTATGGGATTAGCAGGATATTACAGACGCTTCGTGGTAGGATTTTCTAGAGTGGCTCATCCCATCACCTCCCTTCAGAGAAAGGGGAAGAGGTTTGAATGGACAGAGAAGTGTGAGAGAACCTTCGAGGAGCTCAAGAGAGCCCTCACTAGTGCACCAATTTTAGCAGTGCCAGATCCTTCAAAAAATTTTGTGGTATGTACTGATGCTTCATTGGATGGTTTAGGAACAGTCCTTATGTAGGAGGGCCGTCCTATATCTTTCGAGTCTAGGAAGCTAAAGACTCATGAACTTAATTATCCTACTCATGACCTAGAACTTGTAGCAGTGGTTCATGCTTTAGTGAGATGGTGAGATTTCCTTCTAGGTCACCGATTTGAGCTTCATTTAGATCACTAGAGCCTACAGTATATCTTTACACAGCCCAATCTTAATGCTAGGTAGAGGATATGGATGGAGTATTTGTGTGAGTATGATTTTGATGTTCATTACATCAAGGGGAAAGAGAATGTAGTTGCAGATGCCTTGAGTAGGAGGCGACATGAGATCTCATCTATGACTGCTAGTACAGATTTGAGAGACCGTATTTTGAACCATTTTCCAGGGGATGGATTTTATGTGGAGATTTGTCAGTTTATCCATTCTCAGAGACCCCTGGAAGGGAAATTTGCAGATTATTCCTTGGAGTCTGATGGACTTCTATGTCATAGGGGATGCATCTATGTACCTTCTATGGGTGACTTGCGGGAGTTTATTATACTTGAGGCTCACAGAGCCCCTTATGTAGCTCATCCGGGAGTTAAGAAATTGCATGCCGATATTAGACAATTATACCATTGGCCAGGTATGAGATTGCAGATTGCCAGCATTGTTGCTAGATGCCTTGAGTGCCAGAGAGTGAAGGCAGAGCATGGTCGTCCAGGTGGGCTCTTACAGAAACATGAGATTGCCAAGTGGAAGTGAGATACTATATCTATGGACTTCATTGTTGGCCTCCTTATGTCTTCTCACTTCCATGATGCTATCTTAGTGATAGTTGACACATTGACCAAGGTTGCCCACTTCTCACCCATGCATACTACATTCACAGCATGAGACGTAGCTCAGGTCTTTTTGTGGGATATTTTCAGACTTCATGGCATTCCTCGTAAGATCATCTTTGATAGAGACTCCTTGTTCACATCAGCCTTTTGGAGAGAGTTACAGGCAGCATTGGGCACTAGGCTCAATTTTAGTATAGCTTATCACCCTCAGAAAGATGGCCAGACCGAGAGGGTTAACCAGGTATTGGAGGACATGTTGCGCATGTATGTGATGGACCATCAGGTCAAGTGGGAGGAATACCTACATCTGGTCGAGTTTTCCTATAGTAATGGGCATCATTCTTCTATAGGTATGCCACCATATCAGGCCTTGTATGGTAGACCATGCAGGACACCACTGAGTTGGGATAGGATTGAGGATAGAGTATCTATTGGACCTCAATTGGTCAATTGCGAAGAGGGTTGATCAAGAGTATATGGTTGGAGATAGGGTCTTCTTGAGAGTGCGTCCACATAAGAGTCCAATCCATTTTGGAAAGGGCTCTAAGTTAGCACCTCAGTTTGTTGGACCTTCAAGATATTGGAGAGGATAGGACCAGTTGCCTACTGTCTAGCCTTGCCACCCAACTTGTCAAGCATCCATGATGTGTTTCATTTATCTGTGCTTCGGAAATATATTTATGATGAGTCTCACATTATAGATTGGGATGCCTTGCGGGTGGATTCGGACGGGTAGCTAGCACTGGAGCCCATTTGCATTATAGCTGACAGACCCTTACACTTTGAGGCTGAGAGCTGGACCAGGTTAGGGTCCAGTGGGATTGTTATGATGAGGTCACAGCTTCATGGGAGGATGCAGCATAGATGAGATCTCAGTACCCATATCTTTTTGATGAACTCCAGGAGGAAGTTCATGCCTAGAGGGGGAGGATGTGAGGCCTCACCCCGACCCATCATAGATTCATTTTTTTTATCACACTTTGACACTTTATGTTTTGATACATTGATACACTTTTTGTCATCCCGACAGGGACTCATGATATTATGATGTGATGATGATTATATTGTGTGGATTACATTTGATATGGATTAGACCTAGAATAGGTGGTTGACTTTGATTATATATGTTTAAATCAGTGAATTGATGAGAAGACTGAATTATATCTTGACTTGACTGTTGTATGAATGATTATGTCATGGTGATTAAGGAATTCTTATGTTTTAAACATTTATGTATGAAAATTTCAATTAGAGGCTTAATTCTTCTTATAGATTAATGTTGCAAATTATAATTTGAAAATATATATTGCATGTAATTTTATCATCTTGGACTACTGATGCTCGAAGTTTAGTGTGCAGAAATAGGAACCATAAATTTTTTTAGAGAATCAGGGCTAAACACATGTAAATTGAGTAAGCCAAGGTTTAATCCAATAAGGGATTGAAACCTTGATTGTAATGTGACCCTTGTTGTAAATGTAATCTAAATGTGTGTTAATAGTTT
>MU225669.1:2733077-2750639 GCA_018584345.1 Thuja plicata
CATACCCGTTTAGCCTTGATTCTCCAAGCTCGGGGGTGGTCTCATAGAGACCTTGGTTGGGAGGTGAGCATCCCATGGTTCTCCCCCTTTCATTGCAGGTATTGATGTCAAGACTCATGTGGATGAAACTTTGAAGGAGTTCACTCTTTGGTGTGATTGTGTGGAAACACCTTATGTTGTTGTATTATTGATCCTTGTAGTAAGATCCTCCTCTTGTTGCATATTGTAATGTATTGAAAACCATCTTCTAGTAGCATGTGCAATGTTTTTTTCATTTTGAGTTGGAATATTGTAAGTTAGTCATGTATATATGAAGCCTTCTCCATCATGAAGGATATGTAATTGTATTGAAAGAGGTTACCATAATGAAACAAAGACTCACTACCTTGATGCTTAAGAGTATTCTAATTCTTGTAATGGAAATGTTATTCTTCTTGTGAAATGATATCCAAGGATTGATAGAATAGATAATATAGAAGTTTCATTAGATTACATACATTGGTTGAAGAATGAATTTTTGTAATCTCTCTAATGTTGGTTGTAATCTCCTCTAAATTGAAGCTTGTAACAATGAACAGATAAACATGTTACATTCTATGTTAAAATCTCATAAAACTATTATTCAACCCATAATTCCCCTTGTATAATACACTAATTGGATAAATCAATGCATTCATGTGGCTTTCAAAAAAAAATCAAGCAAAGAAATTAAAGGAAAATTTCATACATTTGCAATGACATCTTCCAGATTTTTTTAGAGCATAAACTCTCTGGATTTTGTATGGGAAGGAAATTATTCTCTTACCAGAAAGAATATTCCCTTCCCTTTTCATTATACTCCCTTAATTGGTATTAGTAATCCTAATCCCCTATCTTATCCTTACTGTTATCAGCTAACCCTTAATCAATAAAGATTTATAAAATCTATATAACTTAAAGCTTGTGGGCCCTGTAGCCTTCCTCACCATCTCATCTTAGCTCTTTTTATAATTATTAACTCAATTTACATCCTTCCCATGCGTTGGTTTTCAAAGCCTAGCCTTTTTCAAACTCATGACACAATAAAATAAAATAAAATAAAAAGGAAACTTGCTTTTAAAAACAAGATATATTAATTCACCTTTTAGTGGGGGGGCTAGACTACTTGGTAATCTCACCACCTTTATATTGTTGTCCACTCCCCCAAGCAAGCCTTCTGACATGACCCTTGCAAGTCAACTCCCTCCCTCCTCAATTCCTGCAAAAATCCTTTCCTTGGGAGGTGACCTTTTGGTTTGGTGGGCCACCACAAACCCCATCATCTCCTCCTTGAAAAGTGCACCCCACTTACTGCAAAATCTTTCTTCCCCTACCATGTGAAATACTTGTTTTGGGAATGGGGGAAAGTTGTTGGTGGGCCCCAAGACCACTTGTCTTGCCAAGTAATGAAGGATTAGACTAGGTAAGGATTAGTCTATGTTTAGTGAGGTTTGTAGATAGCTTGGTGGGACCCCCTTGTATGTCATGTCCTTCTGTACCCTTCCTTTCCCCTTGCAGATTTCGAAACCATAGCCTTGTTTCTTTTTATATAAAGGTTAATGTTAGATTAAGTTATGGGCTTTGGTGGTTGTAGTTTAAAATGTTATTTAGTAGTAGGGTTATTAGATGGTTAGACTAGTAATTAGTTAGTAAATATAGATTAGTTTATAAGATGTGATTCTTTTATTTTAAATCTTTTTAGGTGTAATGTTTTAGGCACATTTGTATATCAAATTAATGTGGTAATTTCTTTTAATTGTCAACTTTATATTCTTAAGTGTTTTGATGATGGATGGGATTGTTAATTTCTAATTTGAATTAGATCCACTCAATAATATAATGATTGTTCATTTTAAGGGTTATGTAATATTAGTTGATTAGGTTAATTTATAATTGCAACATTTACAAATCTAATTATTAGGGATTATATTGCTCTTGTGATCTAATTTAGGTTTATACTCGATTATAGTTAAAAGTAAATTTAATGTTGTATTATGAGATATTTCTATTGTCTAAATGATAAGGTTAAATTAAAGTCGTACATTAAAATTGATGGATTAGAAAAGCATGTTGTTTTACCATAGGTGAATAATTCTATTGATGATGTTTAATAGGTTAGGAAATCAGAATTGATCGTAGATTGGATTTTAATTAATAGTTCAATTACATAGTTTAAAATGTTATTCAATCGCAATCTTGTCAATATCTCTTTGTCTTATGTAAACTAGAAATAAACATGGATGAATTAAGTTACGATCTAGATATAAGGTTAAGTAAGGGCAACCCTGATCATCATATGTCCCTAAATCCACTAACTACCATCATGATTTTTAAACGAGGAGATCGGACTTAGGTAAACCCAAGTTGGGGATTCAGATAACCATGGAATAAGTTGTTTCCTAATTTGCATCTGTTGTGGCTTGACCCTTATTCAGTTTGCACTTATACCATGAGATTTGAAGGTTAACTATTCCTTGCTTTTATCCTCCCAACTCTTCCCCTGATAGTTGTGCATGTTTATGCATTTAAAAAAGAAAAATTTGTGTGTGTGTTTTGCCCTAGTTTTGGGCATGATAGGATGCCTAACATCCCCAAAGTGGAGATTATCCTGGACTCCCTTGAACAAGAGAATCCCCCAAAGACCTCCCCTCCACATGATGATTTTGATGACATCTTCGAGACTGACGAACTTGTGAATTTGCAAGGGGATATAAGGAAGGCAGTGGAGGAGATAGCTGCATAGGAAGAAGAAATAATCCCCCCTAAAGGGGAGATACTAGAGAAAGAGGTCACCACAGAATAAGAGGTCCAAGTGGAAAAGGAAAAAGAACAATAGGTGAACATCCCTAATGTTTAAGAAACACCGATCTCGGGGACCGAGATACAAGAAAAGAGGCAAGTGCAATATTAGTAGCCAGCTTTGGCTAAGGGACCCAGACCTACGGGAGTAATCATAACCTCAGCCACCATGCTCAAGACACCTCTGCCCACCCAGGGTAATGTGACCTTTGGCAAGGTGGTCTCTATAATACTACAAATGGATCTAGTTCAAACACCTTTATCACCTCTAGAGGACAAGCCAACGGAGGAGAATGTCACGACCAAAGATGCCAGAGAACAGCATCAGCAACAACAAAATAAGGGGGAGAACCCCAGAGATATGGATGTTGATCCCACCAATGATACAAATGAGGGGAGAACTGTGGCAATGGAGACTGATGCCACTAATTTGGATAGTGTAGGTAATCCCGAGGACAAAGAGAAAGAGTTTGAAGAGACTACAAACATCAGGGGTGAACAACAGAACCCGAGAGAAGACACAAATGATCAGGCCCTAGCAACAAGATTTCCTCTACCCCCATAATGGTTGGTGGAATTAAAGAAGAGAAAGGCCCCAATGGTGGTAAAATCCCATCTCTCCCTAGCTGAGATGATGGACCAAAGTCAAGGCATCCCTAAGCCAAAGAAGGCCTGGAATCTCCACTCCATTCGGAGTGGTTTGGGTGGAGATACAGTCGCAATTATTGCGACCCCTCCCCGAGACAAAGAGGAAGCAATGGTAAGTGTTGTAGAATATATAGTTATAGAGGTACCTCTAGAGAAGAGGGACAAGCAGGGTGAATTGGACTTGCTGAAAGAGGCTAGCTGGGAAATTGAGGCGCAATACGATAAACAAGCCCAGAAGCTTAAAGAGGAAAAGGAAAAGAATATAAACCTCCTTGGTCTACTAATAGAGATATCATAGCCATTGAATGAAATGCATCTGGAAACTTCTACATCTTGAGCACTGCTCCCACAAGGTGAAATCAACATGCTAAGGAATATAAAAAGAAGGCACATGCAGTGAACGACTATGTGGCCAAAAAGGTAGGAAATGTTTGGCATTTCCTAATGACAACACTCCCAGACCTGCATATAGCTGGCAATATCTTGCACCATACCAAAAATACCATTTCTATATAGGAGGGAGAAACCAAACAATATGAGGCATGGATGAGCGATCTAGGAGACCTCATGAACCTCAGAGAGGAAGCCATCATAGAAATGAGAATTTTGGGGGAGGAGTCTTCCAATTTTATTCAAGTCTAGAACTCTAGACTTGATCTCAAATTGGAGATTAGCAAGCAACTGGTAGGGTCCCTAAAAGACAAAGTCTTGGGAGTAGAGTATTCTTTAAATTTATATAAGGCTTTTTTCACAAGGGTTTCGAGAGTCGATCCCTTTAGTACAGATACATGCACTTTGATGGATCATTTTGTGGGGAAGTTTGATGAATTATTGGAATCATAGTACCAGTCCTTGGAAGAATTTGATGGAGAAAAAATGTCACACCTATCCCGTATGATGCTCCAGGCCCATGATGTAGTGAAGTTGGCCGCAAAGTTTAAGGGAAATGCCGTGGACATGGGCAAAAAATTGGAGGTGGCCAAGTTTCACCGGGCCAACATCAAGGACATTAACGAAGAGGGAATTCCCCTTCTTTTAGAAGCATTCAAAACATACAAGGCACAGTAAGGTTCTTTGAACTCCAGAGATTTTTCACCAGTAGGGTGTAATTTTTCAAGTTCTTTATTCTTCGAGTGTAAGCTCTCAGACCCCAAAATTTTGGGTTTGAAGTTTTGTATTCTTGCGTACTGACTTGCGTCCAGGTTCCCCAGAGCTGACCGGTCATTGTCAAGTAGTTAATAAGTTTTCAGTAGGTAGGTGATCCCGATAAGGCATGTCAGATGGAGGGATGGATTTGGCAGGCGATTCTCCCAAGGTACTTCTCCCGCATTTACTTCCTGGTGCATCAAATACAGTGAGTCGCATTCTACATTTATGAGGCATGAAGCCTCGGATACCAGGACGACTGGATTTATTTTATAAATACTCCAACACTCTTCTCTATGTTGATTCTTCTAGCTTTCTCTTCTTGTCTTCTTTCTCTATTTTGTCACATCTCTTCCCTTATTGAGGTGATTGTAAGTGGTACTACCTTGATTCTTCCAGCTTTCTCTTCTTGTCTTCTTCCTCTATCTTGTCACATCTCTTCCCTTATTGAGGTGATTGTAAGTGGTGCAGGTAGTACTGGCCACCAGATAATGTATTTTATATGTTGAGTGTATAGTTAGGTTAGGTTAATTTTAGGAAAAACTATGTGTATAAATAGGAAGTCTGACCTCATAACAAGGGTCAGAAAAATCAATGATTTTGCAGTCTAGCAAGTAATAGAATTAGCTTCTCATCTTCAGTAGTTGTAGGAGCTCAATACTCAATAGTTATTAGTAGTTTAGATGCTCCCTTGGACAAATGGATGTATACACCAGTGATGATGGAACCCTTTGAGTTAATGAAGAAGGAGGAACACTTTATGACTTCTAGTTGTGTTGTTTTGATTTTGGAGTTTGCAAACATCTTTTGTGCTGTATGTTTCTAATGTCCTTTTCTCTAATGTGGTCTTTAGATTAATGATCTCATTTCCCCTTGCTATTAAATATGTATAAATTGATAGTTCTGTATATATTCATTATTTAGAGTAGTTCTTACATCGGAGCATTGTTGATATTTGAAATATGTTGCATAAATATAAGTAGAAGTAACAAACTCTAACTCTGGTCTATCTTTTTCTATTTATTTGTTAAACATAACGTGCTTGCAAGAAACCCCAGCCTATCACTGAAATCCCCAAAGAAGATGAGTAAGACTAGCTATCCCCCTGAACAAACTGTCACTTCCCCAACTTAGCTTCCCCGCACCGGTGAGACCTGACACGCAGGTGCTTGAAGGCCCAAAGAATTCATTCTCTAGATAACCTTTATAGGTGAAGTTGGTCAATACCTCAGTACCTAGTGACAACTCATCACTATTGGCAAAACCGGTCACAAAGTCCTATCAATAGAAAATGGTGCTAGAAGGAGGGCATGAGCTCGTCCCCTTTGGAAATTCCAATTTTACACCACCCAAGGGTTCCTGAAGCCATAGTTTTAGCAATCAAGATTTTAGTAGGATAGGATCATTTTTTCCCTTACGTTTTGAAAGAATCCTTCGATCAGCCCCGAATCCTAGAAAGTTTGTTAAAATCGAGCCTCCTGCTCGAAAGAAAAGGACCCCGTAAGAGAAGTAGCCAGCCAACCTTATTTGGGGATTTTCTACACCTCCAAATATCCAAATCCCTCAAATAAACTTGGGGACCAGTGCTCAACCTAGCCAAAATCTAACATCCCCAATGACTACTTACTTTGGAAACACTGGGTCCCCAATGGGGTAGTTTCCCAATGCTACCAACGATCTTCCTCCACATCCAGAGAAGATCTATCCCAAGTATGAGCATCTAGGCCCATGAACCACAGAAGAACATCTCCATGCCTATAAGGATTCCATGGACCAACATTGAATACAACATCAGGATGTTATAACTCAGATGTTTCCTCTGTCCTTAGGAAAAAATGAGTTAAACTGGTACCTCAACTTAGCGGCCAACTCCATCAACAGTTGGCAGGATATGGAAGATGCCTTCCTGGCCACCTTTTGCATTCACATGGACCCAACATGGTCCCATAGCCAGTTTATTTCCATCAGGAAGGAATCGAACAAACCCTTTGCCACATTCAACTATCGGTTCCAACATGCCTTGAAGCAGTGCAGAGCCCCTTCATCCCATCTACTAACGTGACCATCCAGACATACTTGAATGCTTTGGACCCCATTGTTGCCACTCTCCTATGGAGAAACACCACTACTAATGATGGGGATACTCTGGTGAAGGTTTATAACCTTGCCCTGGAGTTGTCCTGCGGTTTAAGCAAAGCTCTTGGTGGCATTGGACAAAGCCTACCATTCTCCATGATACCCAGTGGAACTTCTTACATCGGGGGATACAACCCCAATCTAGCAATGGGTTCTCCAATGATGGTCATGGCCCACTACCAATAGACCAACAGGCCTGGTATGTATACTCATCACAAGCCCAGACAATACCGAGTCTAGAATATGTTCCCTAGAACCGACTGCAGCAAATGCAACAACCCTTGACACAACCCTCCAAAGTACCCTTCCAGTTGTTCGCGGCTGGAGGATTGTCATCTTTGACTCTAGGAGTTGTTGTTGCTTTCCCTAGGAACCCACCACAACAACCATCACACTGTGACCCAACTACCCAGTTGTATGCCAAGGTTGAATCCCTCTGGTGATTGGTGTCCTCATTAACAACGGACATGGGACAGCTGAAGGTGGGGCCTTCTGTGCCTCAAAATTTCAATTCCCAAAGGGGGAATGTTTTCTCTGGACAACAAAACACCAACTATAGAAAAAAAAACTATAATAATGGGCCTCATCCCAATCAACAACAATGGAGAAACAATGCAAATACTAGAGGTCTCCCTCTGAACTAAAACACCACTCTAAGCGGTGCTGGACCCAGTCATTCTGCATAGCTTGCAGAATCCACCCCTTGACCAATTGGTGTAGATTGCATGACATTGGCTCCCATTCCAAGGTGAACTGTGCCACACTGGAGAAGATCATCATGATCTCCCAGTCAAATAGACAACAACCTATCAATCCTACTACCTCAAAACCTTCCACATCAGATCCTACTCACAGTGTCTTCACATGTGAGACCATCTTCTTCGGGACAGATGAAGAGGACGAAGAAGAATCTAAATTATAGGGGTTCTTTGATGAATCTATCTCAGCCTTTGAGGCCAATGCCTTCACCAGCCCATGCACTCCCTACAACACTCAGAGTCAGGCTGGAAAAGGACTAGCATACATGCCAAAGCCTCCCAAGAATACCTCCCCCCAGGATGACATAAACAATCAATCCTTCCCACCGAAAGGATCTGGCTCTAACCAAGCTTGGGATCTAGCTGGGGGAAGCCAACTCTACCCAGGGGGATGGTTTGACATCATTAAGGCATTAGAGAACACCACCACATCCATGACCTTGATGGAGGTTTTTCTAAATTTTCCTGAGCAGAAGAAGTCCCTTCTGAAGCTCTTGGGAAACTTGAAAGTTGTCAGTCATCCACCAAAGACTATCACATTTGATGATGCCAAATCGACCATCTTTGGGGGATTCACATAGGATCCTCCCTTCCTACTAGGCTTAAGCATTCAAGGGAAGAACCTATACAACTTCCTGGTAGATTCCGGTGCTTCAGGCAATGTCATTCCCTTATCCTTATGTCAGAAGCTTGAACTCACTCCCACCTGATCCACAGGTGCAGTAGTCCAACTGGACAAGATTGTAGTGAAAATGGTGGGTAAGCTGAAAAATGTCTAGATTCAACTCATCCAAGACCCCCAGATATCAAGCACAATTGACATTCAAGTGGTAGACATCCCAGAGACCTACGGGATGTTGTTAAGTCAGAATTGGTCTAATGCCCTCAATGGGTATTTCTCCTTAGACTTCTCCCACTTGTGGCTCCCTTGGAAAGGGAAATCAAACCAAATCTAGGTGGAGAGTGAACCCAGAATGAAGCAGGCCCTCACCAATGTCAAGAGGGTAAATTAAGTCCTTTTCTTTGAATCTTCCCCCGAGGTGTACCAACCACTAGAAATATTGACCTTTGATTTCACCCTCGGGGAGGATTCTAAAAATCTCTAAGAATTCATGACTTGGATGAGAAGTTAGAGTGTGAGGTGGACTCACAAGGTAGCACAGCTATGCCAACCACTCTCTTTTCTGGCACTTGGTGCTAGGTACATTACCATAAACACTCTGAGGTGGAGTGTGAGCCATGTATTACCACTACTACCCACCACATCAACCACCTCCGAAAGAAAGAAAATAAAGCCAGTCCACCTCGACCAAGTAGTCCATCCAATTGTGTGCCAAAAGTGCCACTTGTCTAGGAACCCAAACCAAAAGCCTCTCCAAAGAAAAACCTCACCCATGCACCATCAAAGTCAGAGGAATCACCCCCCAACCCTCCCAAAATAAATCCAAATTCTACTTCACCATCCCAGCCCCAGAAAATGAGAAACAATTTGTGGATCCTGAAGTTTTATAGATCCTGATCTAAACAAGGCTGCAGGCTCAGAGTGGAGTTGATCAATCTGCGGGGAAGTCCTTCCTCACGTCCTACAAGTTGCAATTTAACTGAACCAATAATTTCATGGAGTATGAGGCCTTGGTCCTTAGAATCCTATTCACATTGAGAAAAGGGATCACCCACCTCCAGGAAATGGGTGATTCAAAACTAATAGTAAAATAGGTTTGGATCCAATACACGTGTCATGACAAAAGGCTGGCCACGTAGCGCAACTGGGCATGGAACCTGATCGAAGATTTTTTATGCTTTTGGAAATGATCTTATTCCCCAGAAACTTAACTATGATTCGAATGCCCTTGCTATTTCTACCAGCACCCTCGAGCTGATGGCTGGTTCTTGGCTCCAAAAAATTTCTATTGAGATTGTCCCCACCCTGTCCATCCTAGACAATGTCACCCACTTTCACATTTTTGAGGATGATCAACATATTTTAGCCTTCATGGCCAATGTTGGCATCTTCAAGGATTAGATCACAGAGGAAAGAGATCATGATGATATCAAGAAGGGTGAAGAAGATGATGGGATCATCGATTTACCCACCAAAACCATCCCTAAGGGGATGGTAGCTCTAGAACACATCTTTGATTCAAACCCCCAGGGCCGAGATAAGATATCATCCTCCTCTAAGGGAGGAAAATTTTAAAAGGTCAACATCATTAAGGCTGATGAAAATTTTTTTTTGCATATTGGCACCTCCTTCTCCCCAGAGGAGAAGGAGAAGATTCTCGTAGTTCTCTGAGAATACATTGATGTTATTTACTAGGGGCATGAGGATCTTAAGACTTATGACACATCCATCATGACCCATACCATCCCACTGAAACCAGATGTCAAAACCTTTTGGAAAAAGCAGAGGCCAGTAAACCAATTGATTAAGCCTCTAATTCATCAAGAGGTTCATAAATTTCTATCAACCTGAATTATCTTTCCTATCTGGCACACAACATGGGTTTCCAACCTCATCCCCGTGCACAAGAAAAATGGTGAGATTCGCCTATGTGGATTTTTCAAATTTAAAGAAGGCATCCAAGAAGGATAATCACCCTCTTCCCTTGTTGGATGAGGTACTACAAATTGTTAACAAATCCCAAATGATGTCCTTCCTAGATGGGTGCTCCAGATATAACCAGGTTATGGTTAAATTTGAGGATAGAGATAAAATGGCGTTCACCACCAAGTGGGGAAAATTTGCATATTGGAGAATGACCTTTAGCCTCATCAACGTGGGGGCCACATTTCAAAAGGCTATGGACATTGTGTTCAAAGGCCTGGTCAACAAGTGCATAATCATCTATATGAATGATTTAACAATCTTTTCCCAGGATAGTCATGATCATCTTGCCTACCTTGCTCAGATTTGCAAGAGATGTCGTTGGTATGGTATCTCCCTCAACCCCAAGAAATGCATATTTGATGTTACCGAGAGGAATTTTCTTGGGTATATTGTCTCTAAGGAGGTGATATCCATTGAAGCTTAGACATTTGAAGCACTGCTGAACTTGCAGATGCCCGACAGTAAAAAGGAAATGAGATCTTTCTTCGGAAAGATAAACTTTGTCCGTTGGTTCATAACTAGATTCACCAAGATAGTTAAGCCACTCAATGACATGATGAAGAAAGATACCAAGATTGAGTGGAGCCCCAAAGAAAAGTGAGCATTTTCCCAGATCAAGAAAACCATGGTGGAGGCACCATTCGTGGCAAGTCCATACTATTCCCTCCCACTTCACATTTACTCCTTCACTTCACCGCACTTTACTGTTGTAGTCCTAACCTAGAAGGTTGAAGGGGAAGAATGACCCATTACTTTTATGAGATCCCCCTTCAAAAATGCTGAATTCCAATATACATCTTTGGAAAAGAAGGCTTTTTCTCTAGTCCAGGCCGTGAAGAAATTTCAACACTATATTCTCTGGAGCAAAGTGCATGCTATCATTTTGGACCAGGCTGCTAAATATTTACTACTACAGAGTGAGTTGGGTGAACATCAGGGGAAATGGATGGCCATCCTCCAAGAGTATGATCTTGAGATGGAACCAATGAAGATAGTCTGAGGCCAAGGACTATATA
Source organism: Thuja plicata (assembly GCA_018584345.1). Lineage (NCBI taxonomy): Eukaryota > Viridiplantae > Streptophyta > Pinopsida > Cupressales > Cupressaceae > Thuja > Thuja plicata. Next base: position 2,744,207 of record MU225669.1, read on the forward strand.
GAGTGATGGCAGAAATAACTCTAAACATTGAATGTCAAACTTATACGGTGGAGTCCATCACTCAAGACCTATGGTATACCGATCTGGTGTACCTATTGATTGACAATAGATGCCTGAAGGGACTTCCACAAAATAAACACCACGCCTTGCGATTGAAAAGTGCACACTTCATGATCAAAAGAGGAATGCTTTTCTGCAGAAATTATGAGGGGGTTTACCTCCGGTGCATAGATAGGGACGAAGCTGCCAAAATGATAGAAGAATTCCACGGGCAATTCAGAACTGGGCATGGCTCAACTAATGCCACTACCCACCAGATTCCCTAGGCTAGATACTATTGGCCCTTCCTCTTCAAACACATCTATACTCACATAAGAAAGTGCCACACTTGCTAAACTGCAGCCCATCATGAGTTAAACTCAACCATGCCTCTGCAGCCCGTCTTTGAAGTTTGACCTTTCACCCAAGGGGCATTTGATTTTATCAAGGAAATAAACCCCAACTAATCTTCCAACTACTGGTATATTTTGACTATGACCTATTACTGTACCCGGTGGTCTGAGGTAATACCATGTAAAAATAATACAGTGGATGTAGTTATTAAATTCTTGGAAGAAAACATAGTCACCAGATTTGAAATGCCATTCACTATAGTGTGTGACAAGGGTCCAATGTTTTCTTCACCATAGTTACTTAAATAGACCTATGAAAGGAAGATCACTTTGAATTTCTCTAGCAACTATTACCCCCAGGGTAATGGTGTGGTTGAGTCTACCAATAACAATCTGCTAGAGGTGATCAAACATTTTTTAGAACAAAACCCCTGGAACTGGCATCAAAAGCTTAGGTTTTCTCTTTGGGAGGATTATATGAGAATCAAGACAAACCTGGGGACTTCCCCATTTCATCTGGTTTATGCCTAGAATCTGGTGTTCCCTATCAACTTACAAATCCTAGTTTTATAGTTTATGTAGGAAATTAACAATCGGGACAACATTGTGGAGGTCCGACTATTAAACCTGGTGAGAATGGAAGAACAAAGAGATGCAACACTAGAACATTTTGTGCATCATCAAGCAGTCATTAAATGATGGTTTGATTGGAGATCCCAGTACAAAGCCTTTCGGGTCTCAGACTTAGTCCTTCTATGGGACAAGGCCCGGGAGAAGAAAGGAAAGAACACAAAGTTTCAAAGGCTCTAGCTCGGATCATACCTAATCTCAAAGATCTATGGGGAAAATACTTATCACCTTAGTACCATGACCAGAGAAGTCATCCCATTTCCTATCAATGGACAATTTCTAAAAGACTACTTTGAATGAGGTGAGGGTAAGTTTCCCGAAGTTGTATTTTATGTAAAGGTTTTCCAGCTTGTAAATATCTTTTCCTAGTGCTCCCGAGGAGTGCCTTGTCCTTGTAAATATTTATCTATGGTCCTCTGGGGCCACCTTCTTCCCTCTTTTCTTTTTTTTCTTTGGCTTTCACTTTTTGTTGTGTTTCTTTCTTTTTCGGGTTTCCAACATGTCATCTTCTTCTTGTAGATAGGTATGCTTCACATGACATCTAGTCCTTGGAATGGCGCCTTGTGTATCTTGGGTAGTCTGGAATCTATTGTTATCATAATGGAATTTTGTCTACTCTTCAGAGTTATTTTGTGCATATAGTAAAAGGTTATGGGTAATCTTCATCGATTCATATCTGGATAGTCTTGACATTGGTTAACAGAAAATCTAAGAAACAAGTAATCACATGGTCCTTGAGAGAAGATCGGTTGCACTAATTATTGGCCAAGTCTAAAAATCAAAAAAATATCCCAGGTCTGGAATGTCTCTCCTATTCAGAAAAATAGATGGCAAGGTGAAAGAAGTACCACTGTAAAAATTAGCTAAGCTTAAGGTTCACGGTGAAAGAAGTACTGCCTTTCCCATCTTCAAAAGAAAAGAAAAGAAAGAACTGAAGAATAAAGAATTCTGGTATCTAGAAGATCATGAAAGATGTAATGATTTTGGTTCAATATATTCAGTGTCTCTTCTCTATTTCTCCTGGCAATCATTGGCTTGATTTTATTTTAAAGCACACACTTCACGACTGACAAAATATCAAAGGATTGAATCAATGATGAGTCATATTTTCTCAAACACCCCATGCCTTGCAAGAAGAATGCTCCAAGTAAAGGTAAGTTTTAGTTTTTCTAACCAGAGATTCTATAGTTCTTAAATGTGCTAAGGCATTCATCCCAGTGAGTTCCCATTTTTTATGCCCCACATACACATCCCTACATTTTGTTGGAAAAATGTTGGGTCTCCCCTTTTTTCTTTTAGCCTTGTTCCCTTTTTAACTTTTTTTTTTCTTCCGGCCTTTTCTCCTGCAGGGTTCATTTCCTCTTCTTTTTGTTTCTCTTCCTCTGGGACCCAGTCCCAGAGTGTTTTTGTCTTCTTTGTGCCAGCCAGATTCTGGACTCTGGCATTCTTTGTCACCACTTCCTCTTTATAGAGGGTGTGGTTTCTTAGGATCCCCAGACCCAGAGTCCAAAGATTTGACTCTCTTGAGATTTGCGAAAGCAAAGCCATATATTTTTACTCTAAGGGTATAAATAGAATTGCACCAGTCATTGTTACATTCACTGTGAAAAAATTACCCCAGAGCAATTCAAAGAAATTAGAGTGATTTTAACAGCAGGTAAGTGTGATTTGTTGCCAAAGCTTGAACAATACCTCACAGTGACTAGAAGTTGTGCATTCATGGTGATTCGAAGCTGTCTACTTGCCAAGAACCTCCTATGCTTGTCTTCCCACATTTCCTCATTTCTAAGGTAGGCCTTTTGGTTCCTCCCCTTTGCTTTCTAGTTTTGGTTTTGGGTTTTCTTTCATTTTCCTTTTGTTTTCTCTATTTTTCATTCAGTTCTGTCTTTTCGCCTCCCATTGGTGGAATGACTCTATTAGAGGGTTGTCCATCCTCTATGCAATTGTAAAACTATGTAATTCTTGTGCATTCTATAGGTTTGGTAAATAGTCATTAGTTTAGCTATAAATAAGCCTATTTTCTAGGTCGGCCTATAAATTGTCCTTCAGCCTTTTGTGCATAAGTGTTTGTGGTCTGTGTTTGCATGTAAATCCTATAGAGTTTTATATATTCTCCACCCCATTTGGTGGTGAGATCACTATTCCCTTTTGGGTGTGATCAATTGTTGAGCTTGCCCACCTAGTGTCTATGAATTCGAACTTGGCACTTTGCCTAGGCAAGTTTGTAGGTTTTCTCTCTCCTTTGGCATCTCTACTTTAATGATAGGGTTAATTTCCCCTCATGCTAGCATTCAAAACTGGCCCAAGTGGCATTCATTCTCTTACATGTTGGGATAGTTGTCGCCATTAATTTTGTTACTCCCTTTATTGCATGACCACGTGACACCCCATATCAGCCTAGTATGGCTAATTGTCGGACATGTTGATAACGGTCAATTTTCTAGACTGCAGTTTCCATGTTCCCCTTCAACCTTCACCTCATTCAATGCATGAGCCAAAATCCCCAGAACCCCTGAGCATCGATCAGATTCTAAACAAGTCATTTTGTTTTAATATATTTTTTGGGTTTGATGCAAACTAACACCTTTTCAGGAACATATGTGAGGCGGTGATGAAATCTCTAAAATCTGGAATTCTATTATGTTTTATCCATATTGATGGTTGTCTGGTCCTGCAAGTTGCTGAAAAAGTCACCAGCTTGATCATGTCTAAAGAATATTCTCCTATCGGGAGTGCAAAACTCCCTACCACTTCAACTAGGGCAGCTGCAAGGACCAAGGCTGAGAAAGCCTTAGAGAATCTTCCACTGACAATGAAATATTTTAAGGAAGAAACTATTCAGGGATCCAAAGTTGATTCCAAATTATAAATGATCACCGACACTAGTGTCAGGGCATGGGCTGAATTATAGGCCTTAGTGAAAATAAAGGTCATTTAGTGCAAGGCTGAAGATCTACATGCACTAAATGTGGCTGCCTCCAGCATCCTCAAAGCCACCTACTTCCCCTACTCAGTCCTCTCCCCTCGGGATACCCAACTGATGACATATAACTAATTAAATGATTGACTATATTAAGTTGAAGATGATGCAAGACGTTAAATCAGTTAATGGTTTGTATTTTCATTGATGTCAACTTGATATCATCTGTATGATCATGACAAAGACTTCAAAGAACCAATGGAACAAAGGCTATGCTTCCAGCAATGCATAAAAGTCTAGTATTCACTAAGTGATAGACTACAACAGCGGAGTGCACACCATCAGTAAAGATAGAGATTAAAGTCACAGTGATGCCTGATGAGGTAAAGACAGTGTTGCCCGACAAAGCAGAATCACATGATACCCGACGAGGTAAAAATAGTGTTGCCCGACGAACAAAGATCCAATGATGCCCAACAGATGGAGATCCCGAAGTTAACTAAATCAACACCGACAGAACTGGCAGTTGTCACCGGCGATGAATTGCAGAATTGACCGACAGAATAGAGAGATCAGAAAATGACAAAATATCTAGCTGGCAGAGGTAAAGGATAAAATTAACTGGTTGTTTTATTTGTTTTATTCAACCACATTTAAGTAAGTGATTTGTACAGTTGGCAAGAAGATAACTACAAGATAAATCAGGAGTGAAAGCCATAAATCAATTTGGCTGGATTATTTTTCACGCCAAGAATCAAGAATCAAGAATCAAAGAACCTAGAATTAAGGAAAATCATATCTATTTAAGAGACAAGCATAATTCATTCTAAGGTGGTTGATATGCAATCAGATACACGGGGAAGTGAACTGATAGAAGATGCTGAAGAGAAACTGATGAAGGATTAACTTCATGCACTCCTGATCAATCAAGCTGAGGGAGAGCTAAATTATTTTGCAGACATCGATGGACGGTGAATCAAAGCATCACAGAGCAGAAAAAGTTAAGTACAAAGGAATTGAATTGATACATTGATCAGAAAGATATTGTAAGTAAATAGATCTGAAAATCTGCAATTCAATTGCATTAGAAACATGTCATTTTGTTTCAGTTTAACCATTGAAGCATTAAAGTCTCTTAAATGAGCGCGACTTAATAGTCTTTTGTAATTGAGGTATATTCTAACAAATTACCAGAAGGTTGACTCATGATAGTAGAAATGGTCTTACCTAAAGCCTATTGACAGTCTAAGAAGGAGGCTGATTCAAGGATGGCAGTAAGATTTTGCATAAAGCCTATTGACAGTCATGAGATTGATTCAAGAATGGTAGCGTAGATGCCAGATACTTAGTGAAAACCTATGTATTGAAAATCCTCTAACAAGGTCGCACTTAATAGTGTGTTTGTAACCTTTAACAGGGTTGGCTCCTAACACGGCTCACTTCAGAAGAGTGAAAATTTGGGGTACCGGTCGTAGTGGTTTTTCCCTTAATAGGGTTTCCATGTTAAAATCCTTGTGTTATCTGTGTATGGTTAATTAATTTAGTGTTTTACATTCTACATATGCATTTATGGATTGACTGGTATACTCTACATATTTACTAAGTATCGATAAATATAGTTTACTGCTTATCGGTTGTCAAAGAGAAATAGGATAGACAAGGTAAACCGATAGACAGTTATTTGTTTCAAATATTTCAAAGGCATGCATCTTGTTGGGACTTAATAATTTGAGAAGTATTGATTGATGGATTAAAGTCTAAATTGGATAAATATTTGAGGCCACTGATTCACCCCCCCCTCTAAGTTATTACTAGCAATTGGTATCAGAGCTTGTGTGCTTAGAAGGAAGGTTTCAAGACCTAAGTAAAACATCACAAGATGAATAGACGAGATGTGCCCAAGCTGAACAAGGACAACTTTTCTTCATGGAAAAGCAGGATAAAGCTTCACTTATCAGGTATTGGCAATGATATTACTCAATACTTAGAAACTGAATATGTGTTGCCTATAGGACCATTGACAGTGGATCAATTGAGAGTAAAGCATGAACATAACTGCATGGTTATAGAGATTTCAGCCTCACTCTCTGATGCTAAATTTGAAGATGTCAAAGATTGCAAAAATGCAAAGACAATGTGGGACAAGTTGAAACTTGTACATAGAAGTGATGCAAATGTTCTGAGAGCAAAGATAGAAAGCCTTGGAGGAAAGTTTGATGATCTCAGAATGAAAGAAGGTGAAAACATCACACAGTACAACACTAGAATAAAATAAGTAGTCAATGCTATACGAGGTGTTGGAGGTACACTTGAAGAGGAGACAGTGGTAAGTAAAATCCTAAGAACCTTATTTCCTACATATGATATTAGAGTCTCTGCTATTCAAGAAATGAGAGCAGTAGCAAATAATATAGTCACTCTTGATAGCCTGATTGGTAGACTGATTTCATTTGAGATGAATAACTTTGATAATAGTGTCTCACCAAGCTTA
>MU225669.1:2756293-2784821 GCA_018584345.1 Thuja plicata
TAAAATCCTTGTGTTATGTGTGTATGGTTAATTACTTTAGTGTTTTACATTCTACATATGCATTTATGGATTGACTGGTATACTCTGCATATTTACTGAGTATTGGTAAATATAGTTTACTGCTTATTGGTTGTCAAAGAGAAACAGGACAGACAAGGTAATCCGACAGACAATTATTTGTTTCAAATATTTCAAAGGCATGCCTCTTGTTGGGACTTAATAATTTGAGAAGTATTGATTGATGGATTAAAGTTTAAATTGGATAAATCTTTGAGGCCACTGATTTACCCCCCCCACCCTCTCAATTATTACTAACACCAACGCCCTTAGTATCTTTGCATGCTATAATATTCACTTCAGGACTAGGGATCCCCAGTTCTCTAATTCTATTGTTCTTGCCCGGGCCCTAGAACTACAAGATTCTGAGAATGTTTCGTAGCTAGCTTGACAATACCTCAACAACAACTGGCTCAAGACCTTGAGAAAAGATTATTAAAAGATGAAGTTGGAAATCCCCTTCTCAGAATTCAAGGAAAGCATACAGATAGGGATCACCTCCTTATTCAGGGTATTCAAAGAGTCCCATGCTTGGGAATTTTTGGCATGGATGTATTACTTCCTGTTCGGCATCTCCCCCGTCAAAGACACTTTTGACTGGGTGACCATTATCGCTAATCATGTGGACTTCCAACTGAAGAATGTCACCCGGACTTCAAAGTTCCACATAAATTTATATATTTTGTGGGAACTGGCATAACAACAACCCATAACCCAGGGTTTACTAATTGTCAGCGTGCTTGGGACTGGCAAAGGCTAGAATTCTCTGTGGGACTATTTCTCACAAATTCAATGGGAGGCTAGTTTCCCCAATTTTTGCAGAGTAAATGACGCCTTCATTTACTATAACATTCTTACACCCACTTGGGATGTTAGTTACTGGCTTTCAAAGGAGGCAATTACTCTAGTTAATACTTATGGCCACTACTTTATTCAATTTTAGCAGCACTCTTACATTCAGGTGACCGGATTCTCTAGAAAGCCCTACCTATTGCCTAAGCATTGTAGGGATAGGATTCTCTGGAAAGCCCTACGTATTTCCCAAGGGGCATTTGTTTTTATCTAGGAAATAAACCCCAACTCATCTACCAACCACCGATATATTTTTACTATGACCGATTACTGTACCCGGTGGTCTAAGGCAATACCATGTAAAAATAACACAATGGATATAGTTATCAAATTCTTAGAAGAAAACATAGTAACAAAATTCAGAATGCCTTTCACTATAGTGTGTGACAACGGTCTGGCATTTTCTTCAGCGCAGTTACTTGAATGGACCTACGAAAGGAAGATCACTTTAAAGTTCTCCAGCAACTATTACCCCCAGGATAACAGTGTGGCTGAGTCTACCAATAACAATCTACTAGAGGAGATCAAACATTTGTTAGAACAAAACCCCTGGTACTGGCATCAAAAGCTTATGTTCACTCTTTGTGAGGATTGTATCAGAATCAAGTTATCCCTGGGGACTTCCCCATTTCATCTAGTTTATGCCCAGAATCCAGTGTTCCCTATCAACTTACAAATCCTAGTTTTATAGTTTATGCAGGAATTTAACAATCATGACAACATTGTGGAGGTCCGGCTATTAGACCTGGTGAGAATGGAAGAACAAAGAGATGCAGCACTAGAAAATTTTGTGCATCATCAAGTAGTCATCAAATGATGGTTTGACCGGAGAGCCGAGTACAAAGCCTTGTGGGTCTTGGAATTAGTCCTTCTGTGGGACAAGGCACAGGAGAAGAAAGGAAAGCACACAAAGTTTCAAAGGCTCTAGCTCAGACCATACCTAATCTCAAAGATCTGCGGGAAAAATACTTATCCCCTTAGTACCATGACCAGAGAAGCTGTCCCATTTCCTATCAATAGACAGTTTCTTAAACACTACTTTGAATGAGGCCAGGGTAAGTTTCCTAAAGTTGTATATTATGCAAAGGTTTTCCCGCTTGTAAATATCTTTTCCTGGTGCTCATGAGGAATGCCTTGTCCTTGTAAATATTTATCTACGGTCCTCTAGGGCCATCTTCTTTCATCTTTTCTTTGTTGTCTTTGGCTTTCCCTTTTTGTTGTTTTTCTTGCTTTTCCAGGTTCCCAGTGTGTCCTCTTCTTCTTGTAGATAGGTATGCTTCACATGACATCTAGTCAGGGAATGACACCTTGTGTATCTTGGGTAGTTTGGAATCTATTGTTACCATAATGGAATTTTTTCCACACTTCAGAGTTATTTTGTGCGTATGGTAAAATTTTATGGGTAATCTTCATTGATTCATATCTGGATAGTCTTGACATTGGTTAACAGAAAATCTAAGAAATGAGTAATTGCATGGTCCTTGAGAGCAGATCGATTGCACTAATTATTGGCCAACTCTGAAAATCATAAAAATATCGTGGGTCTGGAATGTCTCTCCTATTTGAAAAAATAGGTGGTCGCCATAAAAATTAGCTAAGCTTAAGGTTCACGGTGAAAGAAGTACCACCTTCCCCATCTTCAAAAGTAAATAAAAGAAAGAATTGAAGAATAGAGAATTTTGGTATCCAAGAGATCATGCAAGATGTAATGATTTTGGTTCAATATATTCAGTGCCTCTTCTTTGTTTCTCCCGAAAGTCATCAACTTGATTTTCTTTCAAAGCACACACTTCACAGTTGATGAAAGACCAAAGGATTGAATCAATGATGAGTCAGATTTTCTTAGACACCCCGCACCTTGCAAGCAGAATGCTCTAGGAAAAAGAAAAGTTCTGGTTTTGCTAACCAAAGGTTCTATAGTTCTCAAATGCACTAAGGCATTCATCTGAGTGAGTCACCATTTGTTATTCCCCACATACCGATCCCTACATTTTGTGGGCAAAATGTTGGGTCCCCCCTTTTTGGTTTTTGCCTTGTTCCTTTTTTCCCTTTTTGTTTTCTTCCGGCCTTTTCTCCCGCATGGGTCATTTCCTTTTCTTTTGGTTTCTCTTCCTCTGGGACCTGATCCCAGAGTGTTTTTGTCTTCTTTGTGCCAGCTAGATTTCAAACTCCGTGATTCTCTGTCACTACTTCCTCTTTGTTAGAGGGTGTGGTTGCATCAGATCCCCGTGCCTAGAGTCTGAAGGTTTGCCTCTCTCGGGATTTGTGGATAGAAAGAAATATGTTTTTACCCTAAGGGTATAAATAGAATCTCACCATTCATTGTTACATTCACCACAAACAAATTACCCTAGAGTGATTCAAAGTGATTAGAGTGATTTTAACAGCAGCTACGTGTGATTTTCTCCCAAAGCTTGAACAATGCCTAAAAGTGATTGGAAGTTGTGCATTCATGGTGATTCAAAGTTTTCCACTTGCCAAGCACCTCTTGTGCTCATCTTCCTGCATTTCATCATTTCTAAGGTAGCCCTTCTGGTTCCTCTCCTTTGCTTTCTGGTTTTGGTTTTGTGTTTTCTTTCATTTTCCTTTTGGTTTCTCTGTTTTCCGTTTGATTTTGTGTTGTCACCTCCCGTTGGTGGTATGGCTCTGCCAGAGGGTTGTCCGCCCTATGTGAAATTGTAAAACTATATAACTCTTGTGCATTTCATAGGTTTTTTAAATGGTCATTAGTTTAGCTGTAAATAAGCCCATTTTCTGGGTTGGCCTATAAATTTTCCTTTGACCTTTTGTGCATAAGTGTTTGTGGTTTGTGTTTGCATGTAAATCCTATAGAGTTCTATATATTCTCCACCCCATCTACTGTCAAGCTCACCGTGCCCTTCTGGGTGTGATCAATTGTTGAGCTCTCCCACCTAGCGTCTGCGAATTCAAATTTGGCACCTTGGCTGGTTGAGTTTGCAGGTTTTTTCTCTCCTTCGTCATCTCCACTTTAATGGTGGGGTTAATTTCCCCACATGCTAGCATTTGAAACTGGCCAAAGTGGCATTCATTCTCTTATGTTTTAGGAAAATTATTGCCATTAATACCATTACTCCCTTTATTGCATGACCACATGACAAACCATATTAGCCCAGTACGGCTAAATGTCAGTCATGTCGATAATGGTCAATTTTTTAGACTACGGGTCTCGTGTTCCGCTTTGACCTTCACCTCATTCAACACATGAGTCAAAATCCCCAGAACCCCTAGGCATTGATCAAATTCCAAAAAAGTCATTTTTTTTTAATATATTTTTGGTGTTTTATGAAAACTAACACCTTTTCAGGAATAGATGGGAAGCGGTGATGAAATATTCAGAATCTGAAATTCTACTATGTTTTATCCATATTAATAGTTATCTGGTCCTGTAGGTTGCCGACAAAGTCACCAGCTCCATCATGTCTGAAGCATCTTCTCCTCCTGGGAGTCCCAAACTCCCTACCACTTCAAATAGGGAAGCTGCCATGACCAAGGCTAAGAAGGCCTTAGAGAAGCTTCCACTTACCATGAAATATTTGAAGGAAGAAACTATTTAGGGATCCAAAGTTGATTCCAAATTATAGATGATCACCGACACCAATGTCAGAGCATGGGCCAAATTACAGGCCTTAGTGAAAATAATGTTCATTCAGTGTAAGGTTGGGGATCTACTAGAACTAAATGTGGCCACCTTTGAAATCCTCAAGGCCACCTGCTTCCCCTGCTCAATGCAGGCTCTGGAGCTCATTGTTACATTGGCAGAACACTACAACACAGTATTCCAGGCTGTCATGCTTGCCGCTCCTCTCCCCTAGGGCTACCCAGTGCCCTTAGTATCTTTGGATGCTACAAAATTCACTTCAGGACTAGGGATCCCCCAATTCTCTAATTCTACTCTTCTCACTTGGGCCCTGGCACTATAAGATTTTTTGAAGGTTCCATAGCTAGCTCAACAATACCTCAACAACAACTAGCTCAGGACCCCGAGAAAATATTATAAAAAAGATGAAGTTGGAAATCCCCCACTTAGAATTCAAGGAAAGCATATAGATGGGGATCATCTCCTTATGCAGGGTCTTTAGACAGTCCCATGCCCAAGAATTTTCAACATGGGCATGTATTACTTCCTGTTCGGCATCTCCACCGCCAAACAAAATTTTGACTAGGCAACAATTATCGCCAATCATGTGGACTTCCAACTAAAAAGTGTCACCCAGACTTGAAATTTCCACATGAGTTCATATGTTTTGTGGGCACTGGTGCAACAACAACCCATAACCTAGCATTTACTCACTGTCGGCATGCTCGGGACTGGCAAAGGCCAGAATGCTCCATGGGACTATTTCTCACAAATTCAATTGGAGGCCAGTTTCCCTAGTTTTTGTAGAATAAATGATGCCTTCATTTAATATAACATTCTTACACCCACTTGGGATACCGGTTACTGACCTTCAAAGGAGGTGATGACTCTGGTCAATACTTATGGCCACTACTTCATTCAATTTCAGCAGCACTCTTACATTCGGGTGACTGAATTCTCCAGAAAGCCCTACCTATTGCCCAAGCATTGCAGGGATAGGATTATTCTTTTGGTAATGGCCAGGAAAATCCTGGAACTTCACAATTTCTTTTCATTGAAGAAAGTCACCTCCTTTCCTTTCTCGCTCACTTGTGGGAACTACAATTGCAGCCTTGTAGTGGAAAAAGAAGCTAAGAATGAATTGAAATGTCTGGGGCTGATAGAATTTTATTTGGAGAAGAAGAATTTCGATCCACTGGATAAGATATCTTCAGCATTGCCCTAGGTAGAAGAGCCCCACGAGCCTCACCTAGAGGATTTTTGGGCAGACAACCAAGATGATTTTGAAGTCTAGAATTAGAAATTTGTCAGAATGACAAAAGGTATGATGAAGCTTCTTAAGCTTTTGACCTTTCCAAAGGAATTTTTGGATACTGGGTCCATAGAAGACCCGCAGTACAAGGCTCAGGGAGTAGACAAGATGGCTCTCCCCCCATTGGACTGGGACAACCCAGAAAGCCTAGTAATTGGGGACATCACCTATGATGTGATTAAAGATAGTCATGCATATTTTTTGAAGGTATGTCCAAAGAGAACCTGCCAAGTGGGCCCATTTTTGCAGAGATCCACTTCTAGATCCAGAACCTCTGGGCAGGGTAGAGATAAAGGAAAAAGAAAGGTTGGTACCTTGGCCCAGGGCTTGACTATAGTTCCAGTTCCTATTATGGAAAAAGTGCACACTCATCTGGCGGTGTCCCATCAAATGAAGGAGGAAATAAGCACCCAACTTGGCCTCCCAATTACTCCAGCAGAATCTTCCCTTCCTTTTGGCTCCCCCTCACTTTCTTTACTTATGGTTTGGGTAGTAGGGATGGGAGTGGAGGATGAAAGTGTGGTCATTTTTTATGTCAGGCCCCCATTGGTGACAAGGAGGATGAAACAAAAAACAAATATCCCTCCACCAAGGTCAGTCACAGAGCTTAAGATGCCTAACATCCTCGAGGTGGAGATTATCTCAAACTCCCCTGAAATAGAGAATCCCCAAGAGATGTCCCCTTCACATGATGATTTTTATGAAATATTCAGGACTGGAAAACTTGTGAACTTGCAGGGGGGATATAGGGAAGGCGGTGGAGGAGATCGTTGCACAAGAAGAAGAAATAATCCCCACTGAAGGGGAGATACTAAAGAAAGAGGTTACCACAGAACAAGAGGTCTGGGAAGACAAGGAAAAAGAATTAGAATAGGTGAACATCCTTGATGTTCAAGAAACACTAGTCCTAGGGTCTGAGATATAAGAAAAGAGGCAAGTGCAAGATGAGTAGCCAGCTTCGGCTAAGGGACCCAGACCTATGGGAGTAATCATAACCTCAGCCACCATACTCCAAACACCTCTACCCATCTAGGGTAGTGTGAACTTTGGCAAGGTGGTCCCTGTAATACTATAGATGGATCCATTTTGGACACCTTTGCCACCTTCGGAGGACAAGCCAATAGAGGAGAATATCCCGGCTAAAGATGATGGAGAATAGTAGTAGCAACAGTAAAATAAGGGGGAGAACCCCAGAGATATGGATGTTGATCCCACTAATGCTATGAAGGACGGGAGCATTGAGGCAATGGAAAAAAATCCCACTAAGGTGGATAGTGCAGGTAATCCTGAGGACAAAGAGAAAGAGTTTGAAGAGACTAAAAACACTGGGGATGAACAACAGAACCCCAGAGAAGACACAAATGATCAAGCTCTAGAAACAAGACCACCTCTGCCACCATAATGGTTGGTGGAATCAAAGAAGAGAACATCCCCAGTGATGGGAAAATCCCATCTCTCCCTGGCCCTGATGATGGCCCAAAGTCAAGGCATCCCCAAGCCAAAGAAGGCCCAGACCCTCCACTTCATTCGGACTAGTCTGGGTGGAGATACAGTCATGGTCATTGCGACCCCTCCCCCAGATAAAGAGGAAGCAGTGGTAAGTGTTGCAGAATATGTAGTCACAGAGGTACCTCTAGAGAAGAGGGACAAGTAGGGTGAATTAGACCTACTGAAAGAGGCTAGCCAAGAAATTGAGGCCTGAAATGATAAAAAATCCTAGAAGCTGAAATAGGAAAAGGAAAATAATGTAAACCTCCTTGGGCTACTAATAGAGATGGTGCAGCCATTGAATGCAATTCATCTAGAAGCTTCTACATTCGGAGCACCGCTCTTACAGGGTGACATAGACACACTAAGAAACATGAAAAAGAAGGTGCTAGAAGTGGACGACTGGGTGGCCGAACAGGTAGGAAATGTCTAGCATTTCCTAATGACAACACTCCCAGACCTACATATAGTTGGAAAAATCTTGCACCATGCCAAAAATACCATTTCTATATGGGAGTGAGAAACCTAAAAGTATGAGGCATGGATGAGAGAGCTAGGAGAGCTCATGAACCTCAGAGAGGAACCCATCGCAGAGATGGGAATTTTGGGGGAGGATTCTTTCAATTTTATCCAAGTCCAACACTCCAAACTTGATCTCAAATTGGAGATTAGCAAGCAACTGGTAGGGGCCCTGAAAGACAAAGTCCCAGGAGTAGAGTATTCTTTAAATTTATATAAAGCTTTTGTCACAAGGGTTTCGGGAGTCGATCCCTTTATTATAGATACATGCACTCCAGTGGATGATGTTGTGGGGAAGTTTGATGAATTAATGCAATCATAGTACCAGTCCTAGAAGAATTTGATGGAGAAAAAATGTCACACCTATCCCATATGATGCTCTGGGCCCATGATGCAATGAAGATGGTCATAGAGTTTAAGGGATATGCCCTGGATATGGGTGAGAAATTGGAGATGACCAAGTTCCACTAGGCCAGCATCAAGGACATTGACAAAGAGGGAATTCCCCTACTTTTAGAAGCATTCAAAACATACAAGGCACAGTAAGGTTCTCCAAACTCCATAGATTTTTCACCAGCAGGGTGTAATTTTGCAAATTCTTTATTCTTCGAGTGTAATCTCCCGAACCCTTGAATTTTGGGTCTGAAGTTTTATATTCTTTCACACTAACTTGCGTCCAAGTTCCCCGTAGTCAACCTTTCATTATCAAGTAGTTAATAAGGGGTCAGTAGGTAGGTGATCTCGATAAAGCATGTCAGATGGAGGGATGGCTCTGACAGGTGATTCTCCCAAGGCCTCACTCCCACATTTACTACCTATTGCATCGAAGATAGTGATCCACATTCTACATTTATGAGGCATGTAGCCTCGGATACCAAGAAGACCATATTTCTTCTATAAATACTCTGACACTCTTCTCTATGCCGTGTCTTCCAGCTTTCTCTTCTTGTCTTCTTCCTTTGTCTTGTTAGATATCTACCCTTATTGAGGTGATTGTAAGTGGTATACATAGCACTAGCCACCAGATAATGTATTTTATATGTTGAGTGTCCAGTTAGGTTAGGTTAATTTTAGGGCAAACTATGTGTATAAATAGGAAGTCCGACCTCATAACAAGGGTCAGCGAAATTGATGATTTTGTAGTCCAGCAAGTAATAGAAGTAGCTTTTCATCTTCAGTAGTTGCAGGAGCTCAATGATCAGTAGTTCTTAGTAGTTTAGATGATCCCTTTGAGCCATGGATGTATACACCAATGATGCTGGAACCCTTTGAGTTAATGAAGAAGGAGGAACACTTTATGACTGCTAGTTGTGTTGTTTTGATTTCAAAGTTCATGAAATATCTTTTGTGTTGTATGTTTCTAATGTCCTTTGCTCTAATGTTGTGTTTAGATTAATGATCTCATTTCCCCTTGCTATTGAATATGTATAAATTGATGGTTCTGTATGTATTCATTATTTAGAGTAGTTCTTACATCGGAGCATTGTTGATATTTGAAATATGTTGCATAACTATAAGTAGAAGTAACAAACTCTAAATCTCGTCTATCTTTTTCTATTTATTTGGTAAACATAACATTCTTACACAAAACCCTGACCTATCACCAAAATCCCCAAAGAAGACAGGTAAAACCAGCTATCCCCCAAACAAATAGTCACTTGCCCAGCTTAGCTTCCCCACACTGTCAAGACCAGACACCCAGGTGCTTGAAGGTGCAGAGAATTCATTCTCTAGATAACCTTTACATGCAAAGTTGGCCGGTACCCCTATACCCGGTGACAACTTATCACTGTTGGTAGAACCGGTCACAAAGTCTCGTCAACAGTGTGATTGTTTATTTTAAAGCCCAAAGAAAAGTGTGCTCTAAGCTATGAAGTTTGCATGCTTTGAAACAAACTAAAATTTAAAAAAAATAAAAAATTTAAAGCTAAGAATGAAAGAATACTTGAATGCAAAACTATATAATAATGATAATAAAAGTTCTCGGTCCTTTGTGAAGGAAAAGAGGTTCACTTTTATAGAAATCTCTCTCGAATTGGTGGTCGAGATTGAAAAAAAAAGAGTGGATGGGATTAGATTGGAGGAAGACAATCCATGTGCAAAGAATATGATTGGTTGAGAGAGTCAATTGACTGAACTGACTGATCTGTTATTTTGGAAACTTCCAAAATCAGTTCTCAGTTAACTAAACTGTTTCCAAAATGAGAAATAGACAAGAATAAATTAACTGAATAGAACTAGATAGTTTCCACTTCGAGAATTAGTTAACTGAAACTGATGACATAATATGCATTTTTAATAATTTAAAAGATTCTAAATGCACATTTTGATTTTATTTAATTAATTTAATTCCTTTTTGAATATTAATTGACAATTTAGTAATTTATTTAATCAATATATTATAATATCAATTAAATAATTAATCTAAGTTTTATTTTCTAATGTAATGTATTTTTAAGAATTAATTAATTAATCAAGTATGATGATTAATTAGGACCTAGGGTTCAAGTCAGATCATCTTGAAATTGATGAATTTCCTATTTGGTTTAGCACTTAGAATAATCAAGATCAGGGTTTGTTTATATATAATTAAGATTAGTGATCTAGAGTTTAGATGACAATTTTTAGGTCATTACATTTGGCCCTCTTTGATTTGACGTGCGAACACTGTATTAATTCAAAGACTTGTTGGCGATGAGATGAAGAATAGTTTTATTTGAAGCGGTGAAACAATTCTTGTTGAGGAAGACCAACTCTAAGCTTGATTGGATGAAGATTGATCAAAAGATATAAAATACAATGCTCAATTTGATTTGAAGCAATGAAACTGAACATCTGTCAAGAACTCGAAAATATTTTGATTGGTTTGAATGAATAATCAGTTTGGTTTGAAGCGATGAAACTAATTACCATTAAAACATTTGATTAGCAATAAAATTGACTTGATTTGAAGTGATGAAGCCAATTTGATCAATGTATCTGGTTTCAATGGTGAATAACCCTTATAAGACCAATCTTGTTTGGTTTCGAGTGTATTCACCACTGTATAAGACCATTTAGTAGGTTTCCTTAGATTTAAGATGATCTCAACTTGATTTAATATGATGAAGATGAGATACCCCAAGTGATGGGGTCTTGATTGATGATGTGATCACTAGAATGTTGATGTTTTCATCACTCCCCCTCAAGAGAGTTGCTAGGTGCCCTAGTGATCAGAAAATTTTGATTTATAACATGATATAGGAATAAGATGATCTGATTAGAAAAAGGTCCCAAGAAGTTAGGACAAAATCTGCACTTGATGGGAGGTCATGTTGACAAGATTTGACTAAAATTGATGATATGAGGATTAGCTTGCAGAATAGCATGAGAGAATTCCATTGATTTGGAGTCTAGAGAGACTGATTGTGCAGGTGGTCAGCTGTAGTTTGACTAAGAAAATTCAAACATAAAAAAATGACAAGTAAAACGATCTCAAATTTCAATTTCCATTGTGAATATAGAATAAAGACAGTCAAATTAGCCAGGGGTGTAATTTTCATGCCAATCAATGCACACCTGACAACTTGGCAATCGAAAGATTGATTGATTCGAGCTTCAGATCCCACATCAAAGAGTGATAAATATATTTTTCAGATTTCAACACCATGCATATGCAATACAAAACTACCATGAATGCAACCTAAGGTGTAGTCACTGAACTTTAGCCTTGAAATTCTTCATCATCGAGCATTTGGGAACATCAGAGTCACTATAATCCTTACAAGCACCACAACGACCATAAGAATATGAATATGAATTTCATCAGATAATATAAGGGAGACTAACATAAGCATAAGTGCACAAAAGCTGAGATGACCTGAACATCCTTTCTAGTTGATGTTGTAAGAGTACACCGATATTGGGGCATTCAAAGTCGAGATAACCATGATTGTGATCATGCATAAAAAAGTAGAGAAATAAGAGTCAAGGAGATAGTTCTGACTTCACTTTAGCATGGAATTAAGTAGGATCGAGGGATGTTAGGCTTTTATGCCTTAATGCATGAGCTCTTATCACATACACTCTTATTTATTTGATGTTTTAGGATCATTGGGACCACACCAAAAGAAGACAAAGAAAAGATTAACAAAAATCGATGAGAACAGACAAAATCCAAAGAGAAGTTAAACATACTTCAGCCAGTTTCAAATTTTTTGAATGTGTACATGTATGAGGTGTTGAGAAACACCATCATGCTTGTGAGTGTGATTTTTTTGATTGTTATAAATTAGTTGTTTAAATTTGTGTTACACAATGTGTGTTGAAAAAAATAGATGTATCCAAATAAGTAGTGTTAAGAAACACTGTTGATTAGGGTGTTGAGAAACACCAGTGTGTCAGTAGTGAACTATCCCACATAAATGACAAGATAACTGACTCCTATTTGGTTCAAAATGTGATCAAAGTGGGGCCCTCACCCCCTAGTAATGGATTTGGACAAAAGATAACTGACTTGACTCATACCGCTGGGACAAAGCTAATTTTATATCCCCCAGACCATGACTCTAGATCGGTTTCAAGCCATGAGGGTTCTTAGAAGAATGAAAATGTCACAAAAGTGACTGAAAGCTTATACATAAACTAAAGAGAAAAGGATTTCCAAGACTGAGCATTAATAGATGGAGCATGGAGTATAAGAGGTGCATGTTTACAAGGTTTTCACCTACTTGGCAGAGATTTTATTTTTTCTACCATGGCACCTGTTTACCAGGTTTTCACCAAGGAACTATTTCTTTTTCAAATTTTTATTTGATTCATCAAGGCACCTATTTACCAAATTTTTGCCAGGAAGATCACTTTTTTTAGGAATTTTTCAAATTTTTTGTCTTTTTTTTAGGATCATAAATATGTAAATGGTGCTAGGCATTGAGAATGCCTTAGGTGTAGAAATTCTTCATATGGAGAGTGATGATGGGCTCCCAAAGGTATTCTCCTTCAGGTGTGGAGAGTGGATAGGCTCTGGAGCCAAATGCTATAGTTATGATATAAGGACCCAGCCAGTTGGGTTCAAATTTCCCCTTTTGTTCTCTATGTGACTAATTATAGGATTCTCTCTCAACACTTGGTCACCCACCTGGAGTTCTCTTGGTTTGACCTTTATGTTATGTCCTCTAGACATTCTTTTTTGATAAGCTCTGAGGTGATTGAATACCACTTGTTGATGCTCATCCAACAGTTCTAGTTCTTTCAGCCTTGAGACCCTATGATCTTCATATGTGATTAGTCTTCATAGAGAAACCCTCAGAGATGGGAGTTATACTTCTAAGGTTAATAGTGCTTCTTCTCCATTGACAAGAGCAAAGGGGGTTTCCCCAGTAGGTTTTTTATACTCATTCTATATGCTCATAGTCCAGGATTGATCTACAGTTGCCAACCCCATCCAAATTTGTTCACAGTACGGTGTAATATTTTTCAGTAATTTGTTATTAGAGGCCTCAGCCTATTCATTACCTTGTGAATAGTAAATGGAAGAGAAGTGTTGTTTAATCATGAACTTGTCATAGAGCTCTTCGATATTGGTGTTTTTAAACTGTCCTTTATTGTCAAATATAATGGTTGAAGGAATGTCATATCTATAGATAATGTGATTTAGAATGAATAAGGCCACTTTTTGGCCAGTAGCTTTGATTAGTGGGACTACCTCTACCTACTTTGTAAAATATTTAGTGGCGGTGATGATGAATTTATGCCCATTATAAGAAGGTGGGTGTATCTGACTGATGAGGTTGAATGCCCACTATTGGAAAGGTCAATGTATGATAAAGGGAATCACCTCCCTTGCTGGAGCATGTATAAGATTTCCATGCAGTTTTTATTTGTTACATGTATTTTCATATCTCACTGCTTATTTTTCCATGTTTTTCTAGTAGTAGCCTGCTCTCAACATTTTTCAAGCTAGAGTCAGACCATTAGAGTGAGAACAACAAATACCATTGTGGAACTCAGACAATGCACGTTTAGATTCCTATTTCTCTAGAAACCTAAGAAACATACCATATAGTCCTCATCTATAAATATTTTCATCTATGAGAACATAGTATGAGGTACTACAGATAAGGTGTCGTTGTTCATTTTTGGTAAGCGCATCAGGGATGGCCTGATGACACAGGTAGGCATAGACAAGTTTCTATGGGGATGACTCATGTCCTATGATAGTGAAAACCATGTGGGAGTCAGGGGAGTTTTAAGAATGGAAATGAATTTCTTCCACTAGGAATTCATAGCAGAAGTCTTGATCCTCTTGTGGTTGAGAGGACGCTAGTGTAGCCATTGAACCAGCTTCTTTGTTCTGTGTCCTTGGGACCTGCTGAAATGTGATGTGGGTAAAATATTTTTTGAAGTCATAAAAAATTCTCTTATGAGGCATGATTTTATAATCCTTAGTTTGGTAAACATCTTTGGTTTGGTTGATGATGAGATGGGAGTCACCATAGATGTGTAATTTAGATATGTTCCATTTGATAGCTAGTTTGATTCCATTAACCAAGGCTTCATATTCAGCGATGTTATTTGTACAAGGGAACAAAATATTGTACACCTTTGGTATAAAATAACTCTAAGGACTCATGAACATGACACCTGCACCTAAACCCAGTTGTGTGAAAGATCTGTGAAAGAACATTTGCCAAGACCTATGAGTTATGTGTAGAATAGAGTCGTCTAGAAATTAAGCATTTATAGGGAGATCATCCTGTAATAGAGGGTCAACCAGCTGATATGCAATATATTTTCCTTTGATTCCTTTGCACTCAACATATTTTATGTCAAACTCGCTGAGGAGCATGACCCATTTTGCTATCCTCCTAGTTAAAGTTTCTATACTCAGATATTTCAATAGATTTATCTTTGCAACCAACTTTGTAGAATGAGTTATCATGCAATGTCTTAGCTTGTGAGATGCAAATACAACCATGAGAAAATATTTATCTATCATTGAATAATTAATCTCATACGAGACCAAGGTTCTATTGATGTAGTAGATGGCTCTCTCTTTCTTGTTTTCATCTTCTTTTGCTAGGAGTGCCCCCAGTGAAGTTGTTATGGAAGAGATATACAGGATCAATGGTTTTCCTAGTGTAGGAGGCATCAATACTAGCGGGTTAGCTAGGTATTCTTTGATTTGATAAAATTTATTTTTACAGTCTTCATCCCATTGATTTGTGACTATCTTACGTGGATTTTTTTGTGAATGGTTGTCACTTGCCTGCTAATTGTGAGATAAATCTACTAATAGACTGAATTCTCCCTTGGAGTGTCCTCATTTGACTGATCTTATTAGGTAGCAGCATCTCTAAGATCACTTGTACCTTTGCAGGGTCTACCTTGATTCCTTTCACTGAGACAATGTATCCCAACATTTTTCCATAGGTTACACCAAATGCACACTTCTTTGGGTTTAGTATGATTTTGAACTGCTCCATTCTATCAAGAATTTTACCCAAGTCCTATAAGTGTGTGGATATTTCCATGGTTTTGACAAGTATATCATCCACATAATCTTCCATGTTTTTATGCATCATGTTGTGGAAGATTGTTGTGATAGCTTGTTGATAAGTAATGTGTGTATTTTGTGGATCCTGCATGCTGCAACACAACACTTCAATAAGTCATTACATTAGTGCAAAACAAAGAATAAGCCATCAAATCAAACACTAAAACCAACTTATTGCTTTTTATCTAAGAGGAGTGTGAAGAATGCTATAATTGCCCTCATATTATGCATTAATCAGTGACATATACAACTTAGAATGAAAGATTCAAAGAAACTAGCGTAAATGCTCAAGAAATGGTTCATTTTAACTTCCAATTTGAAGATTATAACAATGCAATCAAGATTTACTCTAAAATGCATAAAGACTTCTAAGAATACTAGTAGCATAAGTTTACTTATAAAATTAGGGGCCCATTGAGCTTAAAATTCATTCTATTTATAGAAGAATTAGGTGAATGAGAGGTTAAGATTGAAAGTGGAAGATAGGTGGAGATTGAATATTTTGTGATCCATGTGAGGTGATCCAAGTGATTTCACTCCCATTGGTTAGGGAATTGACTTTCCCTTTTGTAAATGGAAATATAATTTGTGGATTTATTTAATTCCCTTTTATTAATTACTTTAGCCATGTTTAGAATTTGTTTTAATTGAATTGAATTGTTTTTTATTTAATTCAATTGTTTTGATTTATTTGATTCAATTGGCTAAGGAAATTAATTTGATTTAGTGATTAAAACCTCTTAGGAGATTAAATTTGATTTAGTGAATTATGCCAATAAATTAAAGAATTGTCTTGACATAATTAGGGGTATGATTACACTTACGGAAAATAGGGTCTATGGTCAGAGTAGACCAAATTAGGGTGGTTATATTTTCCCCTCTTTGAATAGATGTGCGAGCAACACATTGATTCAAAGAAAGTTTTGATGTTGACTTCAGAAAGTTTGAGAATTTTGCACTTGATCGAACGAAATGTCTGATAAGATCAGCCTCACCCTTGATTGAAATAAACTGATAGAATTGACTTTGAACTTGAATGAACAAAGGTCAATAATAAAAGATCTTAAAGGTACCAGTTCTGAACTTGGTTGTCTTCCGAAAATTGATAATACCGACTCCAAACTTGATCGAACAAAGGTCAGTACAAAGCTACCAGGAGCTTAATAAGAATCTAAGAAAAAAGTAGACATAAGATATCCAGCTTGTGAGAACCAAAGCCTTCAATCCAATAGTCCTAACTTAGTTAAGGAAGTGTCATGCCTTTAGTTTGTTTGATAACGAAGTCATTTTAATGTTGTTTCGAGCAAGAATTTGTTTGATTTTAGTGTGATCCTGCCCTCTCGGGAACAAAATTGAAGGAAAAAGAATAAATCCCTCTATAGAATGATGTATAACTTGAAATGATTGATTGAATCAAGAAAGAATCAATTATAATAAGTGGAGAAACAAAGGTGTGTTTAGAGAAAACACAATTTTACCAAGTTAATCACGTGAAAATGTGAGATTTGAGTCTGATAAAATGATGTTTGACCAAGATTTTTGATGAATAATGTGAAATTGTTGGAAAAAAATTCTATGCTATGTAGAAAATCATCTATGAGTTTTATTTCATTCCCAATTGATCAGAAAGAGAAAAAAATGACTTTCAATTGTTTGGGAGGAGTTCCGGAGCTCCTAAATAGCTCAAAAAGTCAAATATATAGGTCCAAATTCACTTTTTACCCATTCATTTTCACTATTCACCTTGGTAATTTAGAGAACTCTGCATAGAAGATGGTGGTCCCCATGGAGAAGCATTGTTTTGACCTGGGTCATCGACATCAGCATCTAGCTGACTACCCAGCTCTAGTAAGTGCTCAAAAACCTAGCTTGTAAAGTTTGCAATTTTCAATTTTATTCATTTTTGCTTAAGATATAAGCATTTTAGTTTTGCATTATTTCTAGCATTTAGGCCCGTATCCTGTAAATTGCATGTTGTTTTCTATTTTTACCATAAATCCCATGTCAAATCCTATAAATTCAAGATCGCACCCTATTTTTAGGTTTTGTATCGAATGTTGTAGTGGAATGTAGGATTTTCAAGTTTTTCGCACCTTGTTGAAACAGGGTCGCATGCGGCATCCTATGTCGCATCCTATAAAAATAGGATCACTTCCCAGATGCCCCATCACATCCTAGAAATTGGGGATCACATCCCATAAAAGGGATCACACCCCGTGTAAACAAGATTATTTCTGGTAATTGAATGATTTTTTCTGGCAAGTTATAATGTTTTTCCCTGTCTGATGGCCAAAACACTTAGCGGGGTGTATTTATGCTTAATTGCCTTAGATAAAACACTGATTTTAAATATTTTTGCATCTTGTGATTAGATTCCTTTCAAGGTTGTCTCATTTCATGGACCATACCCTAGTGACATCCTTGCACAGTCGAGGTCTTTGACTGATGATGAGGCAGAGTTAGTTGCTCGTGTTGGTTTATTGTCTTTGAGGGATTTACCCAATATCAGGGTAAATTAGGGATTGTTGACTACTCTGGCCGAGCGGTGGCACTCGAAGAGCAATACCTTCCATCTACCTATTGGTGAGATGACTGTTACACCAGAGGATGTGTGGCGGATACTTAGAGTTCCTATTATGGGTTGAGAGGTGTAGTTTGATTCTACCTCTACTTGAGCGATTGCTACAACATGACGATTCTTCAGAGATGACACCATTACTCGTCATTACCTTACATGGGATTATATGTGTGATCACTATGAGTGTCTTCCTGTATACTTGGACAGTTTGATCAGAGGCGTCCTTATGCCTGACTGAGGACATCATGGATTCATGGTTGGTTGGGTTGACATGCTCGAGCAGATGATGGTTTCTAGACATAGATTTTCATGGGGCAGTTGTATACTTGCACACATGTATAGAGAGTTACATAAGATAATGTATCATTATTCTTGGAGTATGAAAGTTAGCATCCTGGTACTTCAAATCTGGGCCTGGGAGCACATCCCAGTTACACAGTTGGAGCAGCAACCTTATGTATTCATGTATTCTTCTTGGATTCAACATCCCTATCTGGGTAACGTAGAGTATTGGCACCAATTGTTTGATGACATGATAGTTGTAGTATGGAAACCATACCTTGATTTTTAGGAGTGGATCTCAGATAGATGACACATACCATATTTCTTCCAGAGTAGGTATTTGTAACACCCCAAAATTGACACCTTATAATCCAATCAATTTTGGTGCATTTTCTCATCTTCAAAGTCCTATTGTACTAGGCAAATTCTTCTCCTAATTGACTTTAATTGACTGAGTTTCAAATGCAGAAAACCCAAATTTGCATAAATCTGACATTATATTTAATTCCTAAATTCTTAGGGTTTATTAGCTAAAAATCCCTATGATTAATTGATTTAATTCTAAAGTCCTAAGTGCTTTTAATTAAATTAATTCCACCCCCTTTAGCTAATATACATAAAAGGAATTGAAAGGTTATTTAATTATTAGATGAATTATCCTCAAAAAGGAATTTCATAATTCCATGTGAAAGGACACTCATGTGGCAATAATCCATACTTTTAATTAAATAATTCTTGCATTTTTGTCTCAAATGAGAATGAAGAGGCAACCCTTTCTTTTCAAGAAACTCTTCACCCTCTTTCCATGGTTTTCTATAAATTGGACCTCATTTTCTTCATTTGGGAGGATGATTTTTGAGAGCATCAAACTTATAGTCAAATTTGCATTAATTCTTTTATGCTTTTCAATTTAAAATTGCATAATTAGGCTAGTTTCAATTTGAATTAAAGATATGTTGATTTCATTTATGATTCATTTACATATCTAACATATCAATTTAATTCTTTCAAGCTCTCTAGTTAAAGGCAATTTCAATTCTAGCTTTAATGCAATTCCTTTTCTAGTATAAATGCATTTCATTTCTAGATTAAGAGTATTCCATTTCCTAGATTAATTGCAATTTCAATTCTATAGAGTAGTTGCAATTTCAGTTCTAGAATAGTTGCAATTCACTTTCATAGATTAAGAGAAATTTGCTTTCATAGATTAATTGCATTTCAATTCATAGAATAATGGAAATTTCATCTTTTCTCATGCTTTAGAAATTCTCCATGTTAGCAATGGTCTAGTTGTTGGCTCTTGTTCTGAGGATAAAATTGACATCCATAACTAATTAGGAGGCAGCAAGTCATTTCAATTGAGTTTGTAGGATGAACAATTTATGTTTGTCTTTGTGAATTGAACAATTGAGTAAAGACTATGCTAAGTTTGTACCTAATTTAGAGGTCACATTCAAGCACACGGATTTTTGCGCCCACCGTGGGCAGAAAAAATGATTTCTGCCCTCATTTTCAAACTTTTTGACAGTGTTTTGCAAACTCTGTCGTACATCCGTATAGCACTGGTACGGAGTCTCGCACAAAGTTTTGCGTTGAGCTACGTGAAGTTTTTCTCTTTGTAGCACTCTGTCGCATGAGGAAATAGAAAACTCGTGCGCGTCGAAGCACTTTCTCGTGTGCCACGAAGCACTTGCTCGCGCGAACTTTAACAGACAAACATTTAAATTCCAAAATTTGTAATTTGTTGTTTCTCTTTTCTGACATCTATTTTCTGCTCTGATTTTTCTGTTTCTGATTTATGCTGCAACATAAAAGTGGTTTGCAGGTTCACTTTTCAAATATCAAAAACTCTCTAACAGTTTTCTTGTAGGACGATTGTCAAAGGCATAATTAAAACGTCATGTTTGTTTACTGTTTTTCATTCACATAGTTTAATTAGGGCTTTGTTAAAATTTTGTAAGGATCCCGATATCAAAGTAGGGGAATAGGCTCTTCATTACATGGAAGTGATGCCCATGGATGAAACCGAGACCCAGATGTTGCTAGCATGACGGATACTTGGGGAAGCAAAGCAAGATAGCGAATCTTTAGCACTTCTACTTGTTAGGGGATTATGCTCTTCTCTCTTTGAGAGAATCAGAAACCCAAAGACTTGTGGATTTTGTGGAGTGAAACTATCTCAGTGATGAATATGCTTGATGTGTCTGGGTGAGGTGAAAAGGTAGAGAAGTATGCTCTTCTCTCATTGAGAGAATCAGAAAATCAAACCCTTGAATCTGAACCAAGTTGAGTCATCTTTAGAGGGCCTGCCAAAAGTTGAACCTCCGGGAACAACCCAAGCGAGTACACACCTTTTGTCGGTGATTCCACCTCACTCTAATAAATTCTACTTTGTTGTAGTCTAAAGACTCCAAAGTCTAGGTATCTTCTTTCTCATTGATTTCGACTATCATCGTGAGAAAGCCTTGTTTGTCATACTGAGCGGCGCTGCTCCCAACCTTGCTTGCAAGGGTGTGTGACTTACAAGTGTTGGTGTGGCTGCAAGGCCCCAGCTCTATATCAAAGGCACTAGAGGTTATTGTGAATGGAAGCCTATTAAACACTCTCTTAGTTAGATGCCTACGATGTTCACCTCCGAAAGGAGACATAATCTATGCGCAGGGAGAGGGAAGAATCTCTCCCCTAGATTCTCGACATAGGCATGCACCTGGATGTTTGAAGTGGTATATGATGATGGCCCCTGTTTAAGGGTAACCTTTGAACATATATACTTAGTCCTTGGAAAGACCAAAAACATGGGCACTCTTTCGAGGGTGACAGTGTTGTGTGAGGTGCACGCATACGCATAAGACAGCGGGGCATAGATTTTGTCTTCTCAACAAATTTTATTTGTAGGGATAACTGAGTGTCTATTTTTTAGTCTTAAACTATCTGTACTATCATCAAACAAAGACTCCCATGTTTCTACCAAGTTGCTTTGTCCTTGGTGGAATTGTTTACGACTACAGTTTGCGTCACTACTTGATTGAAACTTCATGTTTGTAAAAAAGTGCTTGTCACCTTGAAACGGAGATTTCTGATTTGTATCATCTCAAAACTATCCTAAACCTGGAAATCTTGTTAGAGAACAGTTCTCACTATGTCTCAAAATCTGGTTTTTATCTTGAAAACTGAGTTTGTTTATCTGCCTGATCTACCTCTTGTCTGGGGTCTGATTGCTTGTTTCCTTGTTGTCTGCAGTCTGAAACTAGTTGTTTCATGTTGCGAACTGACTGATTCATACTCAAATTTTTCTTGTCTCTTTGTCTTCGTCCTTTCTTCTTGTGTTTTTTGTATCTTGCGTCATGATCATCATATCTTGGCTGTTCTAGCCATACTCTCGATGACTCGTGCCGGGTGCATCTCACACCTTGGCTGTTCTATCCTATTACCTCTTTTTTTTTATACCTCTAGAGACAGAGTTCTAAGTTAGATCTTAAGTTTCCTCTCGTATCAGCTTCATCTATGCCTATTACGACTAGGAGCGGTAATATTTTTCCCATACGTGGTTCTGGAGTAGGTAGAAGTAAACCTCATGATTAAGGAAAAGGTCATTCTAAACCCATTATTCAAGTGGATAATCAAGAGGGATCATCACATTCCTCTTCCCCATTTAGTACAGATCCGAGTTCGAATCCAAAACCAATGCTTTAGTTTTTCTCTAATCCGTTGTTTCAAGATCAGCGTAATCCATTTCTCTCAAACCAACAAGGCTACAAGAAATTATCTGTTTGGGTTGGTCCTATTAACGACTCTTACTGCCTTAGTGATCCTTTTGAACATTTCAATCCTTTTGATTCACCGAAGAGCACATCGGCTACGAGTCCTCATTCTCATACTGAAGGAGTGCACATGGAACAATCTCACATTAACAACATGACGTCTCCTTTCGATTACACGCAAGGTCATGACCAATCTCAACATGAACAAGGTCATCAAGAAGAAGAGCATCACCAGGGTCAAGATTAGACTCAGAGCATTTATGAAATTCTTGGTAATGAAGATGACCCAATAACTCAAAATGACATAGACGCAACAAATTCTAATAAAGCTCTCATTAAAATGATGGAGATACTCCTTGCGGAAGACAAAGAAAAATACTTTCTAGATTTAGCGAAACAAGGGATTAAATTACCCACAAACTTCCAATTAGAAACGCTTGTCGCTAAAGAAGAGGAAACTAAAAATTCCAAGTTGCATAAGATAATTCAAGATATGCAAGGTCAAATCAGTCAACTTATGAAAGATAAGGACAAACCTACACAATAGTTCACAATGGAAATTATATGTCCTTTTCCGTTTGATAGGAGCATTGTTATGCCACCTTTTCCCAAAGGTGTAGAGCTCCCAAAATATGACAAGTATCTAGGTACCACTGATCCTCAGGATCATTTAAGAGAATTTGGTGCCTTTTCGATGGATTTTATACATGATCAAACATATTTGATGCATCTTTTTCCACGAAGTTTGGGTGGTCCTGCTATGGAATGGTTCTCGCGACTACCCACTAGCATCAAAACTTTTGACGAGATTGCCAATCTTTTTATACAACATTATTCTCACAATATTCAACATCCTGTCAATATAAGGGATCTTTGCAACCTTAAGAAAAAGCACAGGGAACCATTCTTGATGTTTCTCCAAAGATGGAGACAACATTTCACTAAATACCTTCACAAAATACCCGAGTCTGAGAAACTCGATATATTCTTGGATAATTTCACCCTGGACTTCGGGTATCAAGTCCAACTTCAAGGTCCCCTTAACTTTGATAGTATGATAAAAAAAGCTGTGAGAATAGAAGCATTCATGATTAAAAAAGGTGAATTGACCTTGTATAAAGATAACAAGCAAAATCCCTCATCTTCCAACAAAGACAAAGGGAAATTTTCCAACAAAAATAGGGATGTTGTGAATGATGGGGTGGTCGATAACATGACTTCAACTTCTTGGAAACTGGTCTTCAATCTCACCTCATGTATACAAGTGACCAAAGTTGTTGAAAAGGCTGCAACCAATACTAAACAACCTTCTAAATTTTCTGGCAACAAACCTCGGGCAGTGCGACCCAAGCGTGAATTTACCTCTTTGGGAGAACCGCTTGATGTGGTTTTCAAAACTTTGGTGTAAAATCAGATTATTTCTTCTTTGGAGAAACATTTATATGATCCACAACCATGACCTCATTGGTGGAATGAGAATGCTTACTGTGATTACCATCAAAACAAAGGTCACAAGACTGTTACCTGTCTCCAATTATGTCATAAAGTCCAAGATTTGATCAATAACCAGGTTATCATTGTGGAGAATTATAACAAGAATTTAGACCATCAAGCATTCAAAGATCCATTTCCTCATCATGATAAAGGTGAATCCTCTAATGCTCAGAATAATAATGCCAAATTTAATTACGCACATACCACTTAATATAATGTGATCAACATGATTGAACCAGTGGAAGTAGAATATTGCAATATGTTTACTGGCAAGGGAAGTGGGAATGCTTCTAAACCTAGAACCCCATTTGTCTTGAGAGGCCCTAGGTCTCGATTATTTGAATCTGAAACATCTCGAGATTGTGTGAACATTGTTACTAGATCTAATGCTAGAATCTCTATTAAGGGTCCTAACCCTCCTGTTGCTACGTCCACACCAAAACAAACTGCGGATAAGATTGTTGTTGGTTCTACCAACAAGACCACAAAGGTGGTCCCTATGCCTCCTACTGCTGGTTATAGCATTCTTGACCAGCTTTAAAGGACCAATGCTCAGATAACTATTTTTGAGCTATTGAAAATATCGCCTGCCGATAGGCAGATTCTAGACAAAGCTCTTGCTAAATCTAATGTCCCCAAAGATATCAATCTAGATCAATTTCAATCCATGGTGGGTCACTTGACCTTGCCACATTATTTATCCTTTTCTGAAGAAGATGATCATTCCATTAGTCACCCGCACAATGCTCCTTTGCACATAGAAGTCATGATCAGTAAACAGCTAGTCCGCCGCGTGCTCATTGATAATGGTGTTGGTCTTAATATTTGCTCCACTCATTTTCTTGCTCAGCTGGGTTATGGTGAGGATCGCATAGATTCCCACAAAATAATTACCATAAAGGCTTATGATGAGGAACAAAGAACATCTAAAGGTCTAGTTGTGCTACCCATTTGGGTTGGCCCAGTTGAAAGAGACATCATATGTCAGGTGCTAGACCTTCCTCTTGCATATAATATTTTGTTAGGAAGACCGTGGATCCACAAGATGCAAGCGATTCCTTCTACATACCATCAGTGTATCAAGTTTTATTTTCAAGGCGCAGAGGTGATAGTTCCTACTAGTATGGGTTCTTCTTGTAATGCTCTCACTCAATCCGTTGACAGTCTTGTTCCAACTAATAGAGAATACACGGAACTCTATGATGCCAAGCTCAAAGACCAGGAATAGACACTGAAAATCAAAGACATAGGCATGGGGGGATATCAAATGGAACCCGTGTTGTCATTAGCAGCTCTACCCCTGTCTCCTCACTCTTATGGGAGACCTTCTAAGCACAAACAATCTTTCGCTACTCCTGAGATAGTTTATGATGGTACATTTGTACGGTCTAATACACCATTGGAAGATGAAGATGAGGAATGAGATATCAAGGCTTGGCTTTGTAAAGGAAAGAACATAACTAAATAGACTATTCCAGCTCGTGAATTAAATCCTAACAGTGAGGGTCTTAAGATTATGAAACATTTTGGGTACAAAGGAAGTGGCCCAATAGGGGTGAATGGTAATGGGTTAGTGGAACCTATCCAAGCTATAGGTCAAAAGACAAAAGACACCACTGGTTTAGGTTTCAAAAAGGTCCCGTTTCATCTAGGGATCAATAAATTTGTGCCAAAAGTAGAACCTTCACCAAAACCTAAAAACACAGCTACATTCGACACTATACAAGATAGCTCAGATGAGTATTTCTTTCCTTATCCTATCCCTTTAGACCTGGCAGCATTCTTTGTTGAGCCAGATAAGTTTGTGTAACGTACCAGTACAGTTGAAACTGACAGTGATTCTGATCAAACCACTCCATTTAAGACACTAACTTTTCAGCAATGGAAAGATTTACAAGATCCTAACTTCAAAGGAGAATGGTACATGCCACTAGAATTTCAAGAGTAGTTGACACAAGAACAAGCTAGTGTTGCAAGAACTCAAAAACCTTCATGGTACAAGAACCCAAGTAAAAGTTCAGATACAGACTCTCATGAGTATGAGTATGAGTTTGATAGTTTGTCAGCAGGATCTTATGAAAGACTTCTCGACGTAAGTGAGGGTTGTAGTGAAAAGCTTAATGAGTCTGAGTCTATAGGTGTTAACATGTCTTCTATTTCAGTCATTACAGATCAAAAAGATTCAAACACACCTTTGGACGAGATCGGTTTAGCTCTTAGCTTGCTAGTTAATTCTTTCGATGACTATGTTGTGAATGCACTTGAACCTATCACATCTCTTTCCCTCCAACATCCTGAATTAATAGATTGGAATTCCCCTTCTTCATCCAGTGAAGTCCTTACATTCTAGAATGATTACACTTTAGCTTGCTACCTTCACGTTATTAAGCCCATAATGTCCTCCACTAGTGAAGAAAGTGTCAACATGACCGAGGCTGACATCAAGTATCTTAGTTAGAAAATTAAAAGAAGAAAAAATAGGCGCTCTGATGGTGAAAACCACATTGTGGCAGTATCAGAGCCAAAAAAAGTAAAAATAAAAGACATATCGGAAGGTGAAAACCTCTCTGAGGCACCTAAGGATGAGATACTTGATGCGCTTCTGAGTCACTTCCAGGAATGCTCATCAGTGTTAATTGAACCAACCTAGCTGATAAATCTAGAAATAGAAGAGCATCCACACATCATTCATGTGGCCAAGTCATTATCTACAGAGGAACTTAAGGAATTCATAGAATTCTTCCAGGAAAAAAAGATAAATTTTGCATGGCCATATTCTAATATGCCGAGTGTGGATCCTGATCTCATTATGCATCACTTATCAATAGCACCGGGTGTGAAACCTGTTAAACAAAAACTTAGAAAGATGCATCCGCATGTGGCTTTATTGATCAAGGAATAATTGGAAAAAATTCTAAAAGATGGGTTCATCCAAGTGATTGATTATGCAAAGTGGATCTCTAATATAGTCCTAGTGACTAAACATGATAAATCTATCAGGGTCTGCACAGACTTTAGAGATCTAAATTTGGCATGTCTGAAAGATGATTTTCCACTTCCTAATATTGACATGATCATGGATATGATAGAGGGATATGAGATGTATTCACTAATGGAAAGTTTCTCTGGTTATAATCAGATTAAAATTGTGCTAGAGGACCAAGGGAAAACCACTTTTACCTGTGCATGGGGTACAATCTATTGGAATGTTATGCCCTTTGGTTTAAAAAACACTGGAGCTACTTATCAAAGAGCTGTTACTACAATATTTCATGATATGATGCATAGGACAATGGAGGACTACGTGGATGACACACTTGCTAAAAGTATGGATAGAAAGACACATCTCACTGATCTAGGTCCTATACTAGATCATATGGAGAAATTCAGGCTGCGTCTAAACCCTAAGAAATGTGCATTTGGGGTTACTTCAGGAAAATTACTTGGCTACATCATCTCGGTGAAAGGAACTGATGTGGATCTAGCAAAGGTACAAGCTATAATGGAAATGCCACCAACCTGTAATATCAAACAAATCAGAGGTCTCCAAGGTCGGCTCCAATATATCAAGCGATTCATCTCGCAATTAGCTGACAAGTCACAAACTTTCACCAAAACTCTGCATAAAGGTGTGACTTATGACTGGAACAAAGAATGTGAACAAGGATTTCAACAGATTAAACAATATCTAGCCAATCCGCCCATACTGATGCCTCCTATTCAGGGGAATCCTTTGATCTTATATATCTCAGTAACGGAAACATCCTTGGGTGCTCTCTTGGCCCAAGAAGATCCAAATCATAAAGAAAGAGCCATTTACTACATCAGCAGAACATTGGTCTCTTATGAAATGAATTATTAAGTAATTGAGAAAGCTTGCTTAGCAATGGTGTTTGCTTCCCAGAAGCTATGACACTACATGTTGGCTCACACTACAAGGCTAATTCCAAAGATTGATCCATTGAAATACTTACTTAGTAAAGCTACCCTCACAGGTAGACTAGCTAAATGGGTCATGCTCCTTAGCGAGTTTGATATTGAATATGTTGAGAGAAAATCTATCAAAGGACAGGCAATTGTGGATCAATTAGCTAAAGCACCACTTACAGATCATCAACCATTAAATATGGAACTCAAAGATGAGTCCATTATGCTTCTCACGCATCAGACATGGACAATATTCTTTGATGGTTCATTCACCCAATAGGGGTCAGGAGCTGGAATTTTGTTTATCACACCTCAGTGGTACTCCTTACCGAAGGCATACAAAATGATGTTTCCTTGTACCAATAACACCGCTAAATATGAATCTTTGATCAACAGACTAAAGATCGCTATTGAATGTTGAGTGGACAAACTAAAAGTCTTTGGAGACTCACAACTAGTTATCAATCAAGTGAAAAATCTCTATCAGACCAAAGATGAAAAGTTGGTACCCTATAAAAAGATGGTTGACAGCCTTAAGAAATACTTTGCACATGTCACTTTTTAGAAAATTCCCAGGGTGGATAATAAAGCAGCTGATGCTATGGCTACTCTAGCTTCTATGTTACAAATGTCGGAGAATGATTTCAGACACGAGTTCCTAGCGGAGACATTATGCTACCCTGCCTATGACTCTCCTAACTCCCAGATGGTCTATTCAGTAATTAAACATGATTCGTCTCGCTACCACCACATCTAATCTTATCTCCATAGCCAAATTATTCCTGACACATATACTAGAAATGAAAAATGCCACCTAATCTACAGTTCTTCACGGTACGTCATTGTAGCAAATGACTTGTATAGACGGGGTCTAGACAGTACCCTCCTTAGGTGTCTAGAACCTGATGAGTCCAAACACGTGCTAGAAGAGATACATGAAGGCATTTGATGTTCTCACTCAAATGGTCTGACACTAGCTCATAAACTTATTAGAGCTGGTTATTATTGGCCCGATATGGAGAAGGAAGCTACATAGTTTGCCAAGTCTTGCAAACAATGTCAACTCCATGGTAATTTGATTCATGCTCTAGCCAAGGAGCTTATTCCCTTTATCACCTTTTGGCCA
>MU225669.1:2805369-2837349 GCA_018584345.1 Thuja plicata
CTAATATACATAAAAGGAATTGAAAGGTTATTTAATTATTGGATGAATTATCCTCAAAAAGGAATTTCATAATTCCATGTGAAAGGACACTCATGTGGCAATAATCCATCCTTTTAATTAAATAATTATTGCATTTTTGTCTCAAATGAGAATGAAGAGGCAACCGTTTATTTTCAAGAAACTCCTCACCCTCTTTCCATGGTTTTCTATAAATTGGACCTCATTTTCTTCATTTGGGAGGATGATTTTTGAGAGCATCAAACTCATAGTCAAATTTGCATTAATTTTTTCATGCTTTTGAGCTTAAAATTGCATAATTAGGCTAGTTTCAATTTTAATTGAAGATATGTTGATTTCATTTATGATTCATTTACATATCTAACATATCAATTTAATTCTTTCAAGCTCTCTAGTTAAAGGCAATTTCAATTCTAGCTTAAATGCAATTCCTTTTCTAGTATAAATGCATTCCATTTCTAGATTAAGAGTATTCCATTTCCTAGATTAATTGCAATTTCAATTCCATAGAGTAGTTACAATTTCAGTTCTAGAATAGTTGCAATTCACTTTCATAGATTAAGAGCAATTTGCTTTCATAAATTAGTTGCATTTAAATTCATAGAATAATGGCAATTTCATCTTTTCTCATGCTTTAGAAATCCTCCATGTTAGCAATAGTCAGGTTGGCTCTTGTTCTGAGGGTAAAATTGACATCCACAACTAATTAGGAGGCAGCAAGTCATTTCAATTGAGTTTGCAGGATGAACAATTCATGTTTGTCTTTGTGAATTGAACAATTGAGTAAAGAGTATGCTAAGTTTGTGCCTGATTTAGAGGTCACATTCAAGCACACACAGTACCTAATTGGCGGGACAAGATATGTTATTGAGAGATTCTTAGTCACATGGGTTCTGAGACAGTGTGGTCGCATGCAGGGCAGGTGCTAGGATATATCTATATATGCACGGATTCAAGATGAGACACCATTGTGGGGTCCTTAGTTGGGTTATGAGACTACATAGAGAGCTATTAGAGATATGGTGGCAGTAGCCTAGGATCTTCACCCTGAGCTATCAGATGGAGGTTGTTTAGATGGTTTACATGCACAGATGTTACACAATTTGTTTCCTCGGTTTACAGTGCCTGATGAGGCAATTCCACAAATTTAGGATACACTAGATTATGATCCCACTAAAGATCGTCCTTTCCAAGGCCAAGGGTGAGTGTAGAGAGAGAGAGATATGGTGGGAGACATGGTGGGAGTTTCCCTCCTCCTGATAGGGGATAGATTCCAGATGATCAGGATGATGCAGATGATAGGGGTGGAGGTGTTGTGGGTAGTGGAGAGTGCACTAGAGATAGTGGGAGGTGGACTCAATTCAGATTCATTTCTCCCCAGAGGGATCCAGGTCCACTTTTGCCTAGAGATCAGTAGAAACAGAGACAATGTTAGCAGGATTCTTAGTAGGACAGAGCACAAGACAAGTCACCTGGATGGGATACAGGTAGAGGCTCTTTAGGTAGAGATGGAGATGCATTTTCATAGTGTGAGCATGAGCATGAGAAACTCAGAGCGAGGATCACAACTTTAGAGGCCTTACTTACTGATAGGGATGCACAGCTTGAGTGTGTGAGAGTGGAGAGAGATATATAGGCTCACATTGCCACACACCAAGGATAGAGAGCAACTTACTATTCAGGTTTATATCATGTTGTGGTTCAAAGGGTCAGATAGCACCACTATATTCACGGATGGCTCA
Source organism: Thuja plicata (assembly GCA_018584345.1). Lineage (NCBI taxonomy): Eukaryota > Viridiplantae > Streptophyta > Pinopsida > Cupressales > Cupressaceae > Thuja > Thuja plicata. The sequence continues at coordinate 2,807,130 of MU225669.1, forward strand.
ACAATCCAAGGGGGCCATGCATCCACCAACTCCATTTATACCACCTCCTCCTCCACCTCCAGATCAGGGAGAGGGTGGCAGTCAGACCTGATACTGCATATTGTTAGATTTTTTTGAGATCATATTGTATATCTTGATCCTTTTGAGATCATTCTTTTGTACAATGACATATACATGTATATATGTTCCTCGTTGATACTTTGATACTCTTTTTGTAGGCAGTTTCATATTTTTGATCTGATCCATATCTGATATATCTGAGATAGTTGATCTTGAGTTTTTAATATGTTCATGAGTTCTCTTGCTTTGATGGATGTTTTTAGATTCAATGCACATGTGATTATGATTATCTTGGTCTCTTGATGAGTTAGATTAGATATGTGATGACATCATTTATGCTTTTTTGATTTATTTGCTGATATAAATGCGTTTCAAATGATACTAAATGAATATGCAAATAAATGTTTTTGAGAGTTTCTTCATGCAAATATATGTATGGATGAACTTAGGATGTAAAATAAATGCGATGCTTGAATGCTTTGTTTTTGTCTTTTTCTCTATCTCATTTATGAATGTAAAATGTATGTCATGGATATGCAATGACATGTTATATCAGTAATATTTGATGTATGTAATTAACTTGGATTTTGGATGAAACGAGAAATCATTTTTAAGCTCAAGTCCTTTTTATGTTTTTTTTTTTTTAAATGAACCATGCAATCTCTAAATGCATCTGCATGCAGACTCTTATGACTATCACTGATTTGTATACATTGTAGCATTTTATCATCATTGGGCATTTGTGTAACAGATATCAGCTGATAGTACAACTGTCACTAATACCTACTAGTATCATGAAAGTATGAATACTATGTGTATTGGATGCAATGTCGAAAATGAACTTTAGGCATCAAGGCATAAAAGCCAGGATGACGAGTTAGTTATCTCCTTTTACTATTAAGAATCAGGTTCTTTTCAAGTGTAATGTAAGATATGTGACCCGTAATGACCTTGAAAATTCATATCCTTGGGTACATCATGTAGAATAAACCTTAGTGAGAATATGATTTAGAAAATAGAAAAGGAAATTGTTCCAACCTCACGATAGTTTACACATTAAAAGGATCAAGATATATGAGGCTATCCACTCATGTTGGAAGCTCTTACCATAAACATCCAAGTTAGGTGAAATTTATAGGATCATTTGGAACAATCACCATACGGAGAAAAACAAGAAAACATAATGCCCCCTATCCTTGTGACTCTTTATCTTTATTTAGACGTCATTGAGTAACTCGGAAGACATAACAATCACCAATTGAGAATCAATCAAAGAAAATTTATAACAGCTTAGATGCCCCTAGTATGAAACATCATAGGAACATAAAAGAGTCATAATCAAACCAAGATTAGTCTTATGTCTTTTAGTATTGAGAAATACTATGAATTCATTTTTCAAGCGCGATAGAAATTCATCAATCAGAATTTGATTTTAAGCAATATGTTTTCATGTCTGAGTATGTGAGAGTAACTTTGTCAGCAATTGCAATCCAATGTAGTTTTTGGAAATACTAGTTGATTAAAGTGTTGAGAAACACTAGTTTGGTTTTGTTTAAAGTGTTAAAAACACTATTGTGATGTTTGTTATAGGTAGGTGGTGTTGAAGAAACATTTGTGATAGTGATGTTTAAGTGCAAGTATTGAGAGATACCATTGTGAGAGGCAAACCATCCTATACAAGACACTTAGGAAAACCTAGCAAACACAAACTGACCATGCTAGCAAAGATGCTCCTAGTGCTAAATGACTATTCCTAAGCCAAAAATGTAGACAAAATCCCAAGCAAGGATAGGACATTTGTAAGGAATCAGAGTCACCAAAATAGTACAGGTGTGATTATGAAGGTTTAGTGTCATTTATGAATTGATAGATAGAGCATAGAGTTTGAGTGACACCTATTTTCTAGGTTTTCACCACTCAGCAAAGATTTTTTTATTTTTGCTACAAAGATGCCTGTTTGCTAGGTTTTCATAAAGGCACTTTTCTCTTTTTGAATTTTTTTGCTATTTTTTATTTTTTTTTAAAACTTTGTAGTTTAGGGTGGTTACAAGTAGCACCTATGCTTTTTTATTCCAAAGGGCAGAACATTCTAGCAGAAGGTGCCCCAAGCACATGTGAAGGCTATCTTTTCTTGATCTTCTAGAGAAATCATGATCTGATTATATCTAGAGAAACCATCCATGAGAGAGTACATTTTGTACCTAACTATCATATCTAAAATTATATCAATGGTTGGAAAAGGAAAGTCATCCTTCAAACAAGCCTTGTTAAGATCCCCAAAGTCAATTTAGACTTAGATAGATTTTTCATGTTTTAATACTGGTACAATGTTTTAAATCCACTTTGCATAATCAATAGCTCTAATGAACCCTATTTTGAGTAGTTTTCCCAGTTCTACCTTTATCAATAAAGTAACATGAGGGTACATTTTTTGGAGCTTATTTTTCACTAGTTTGACACTTGGTGCAGTATAGATATGGTGCATAATCAGATCAAGATCTAAACCAAGCATGTGTGAGTAACTCCATGTGAAGTTGATTTTTTTTCGTTAAAGAATTTGGTGAATTCCTTGAGATCTTGTATTGATAATGATTGTGCTACATAAACGGTGTGTGGATGTTACTCTATCCCAATGTTCACAGGCTACATTGGTTTGATCAGTACTGATGACCATTCTTGGAATTGACTAGACAGGGTATAAATTACCCCATCCTTTGGCACCTTAGAGAGGTTTTCACCATCAGATGAGTCTGTTCTTGTTACTATTTTATGTTCTAAAACTACCACAATGAGGTTTTCACCTTCAAAACTCTTTCTCTTTTTCATTTTAATTTTGTGACTAAGGTACTTCAGTCATATTCGTGCTAGGTTTGCTGGTGGAAGAAGTTAACTATTCAATAATATTTAGGTAGCAAGATAGACCATACTCATTGGAGATTGTAGGGACGTTTATAGGTTGTTTTTGCAATCCCTAGTCAATGAGTTTAGGATGCATAAGTGGCAATGGATTGACAAGTTCAAGGGTATTCATGGTATGTTCATCATAAACTTGGATCATTAAGGAGAGACCTAGATCAATATCATGTATAGATGCATTTAAATCAGTAAGATCCCTAACAGTATCATCAAAGCCCATGTCATGGATTAGAGGTCCCAACTCATCATATCTAGACCCTAAACCTTCACCTACCTCGAATGAAGTTACATATTGTTGTACGGTATCCTCCTCGTTGTCTTGAGTTCCTTCTGAAAAACTATCAAACTCATACTCATGAGAGTTTGTTTCAACATAATCTATTGTGTCTAGGATGTGAGTGAAGTCCACTCGTTTCCCCCAGTTTGGGTGAGCTCTATCTAAGAATTCTAATATGGTTAGATTCCCATATTGTTTATCTGAATCTTTCTCAAATATGGTGATCTCTAATTAATCAGAAAATATTTTTGGTTCCTTTAAAACACACTCTTCTATAGCATTGATCAGTGGTGTTTGTTCTTCCTATGCAAAGAGGAGAGACATGATATTGGGAGGAAATATAGGACAAGGATACACATATTCATCATCAAACTCATCCCACTTGTAAGTCGGTGTGCTAGTGCTTTTTTCTATTGTGTTCTACTCTTCATCTAGATGGACCTAATATATATTTCCTTTGTATAGACAATTTTTGGCTTTTTGTGCTTTCTTTGATAAAAACCCTAGACTATTTTTGTCCCTAGGCCATTGGAATGCAATAGAGACAAGTTCTAGGAGTCCATTTTGGTTATAGCCAATGGGTCCTTTTCCTGAATAACCCATCTCTCAATCTAGTTCATACCCCACTACATATGTCTCTGGCAATATTTCACATTGGTTTATTTCATTGTTCTAAGGTTCCCCATATAGCCTAACAAAATCACCATCATAGATTGCTTGAGATAGTGTTGGTTTCATCTCTTTTGAAGGTCTCCTGTAGGACCTAGGTGATGTGGGAAGAGATGTGATTGATAGGAATGGTTCCATTATGTATCCACCCATATGAGTGTCCTTTATTTTCAACTTATTTTCCATTCATTTCATTAAGTCACTAGTTGAGTCTTAAGTTGAAGCTTCTCTATTATGTGGTATGAGAGTATATGTTTCTTGGCGTAGTGCATTACATGTGTAGCTAGTGTCTGCAGAAATATTGACTTTGACACCATTGAATGGAAACCTTATGCACTAGTGGTAGGTGGATGTGACGGCTTGCATTTCATGAATCTATCATCTTCCCAACAAGATTTTTTAAGCCAATGGAAGATCTAACACCTGGAAAGTGACATCCCTCTCCATACAACCCACTCTAATGGGGAGAGTTATGAGACCTTTGGAAGATCTCTCTTGTTCATCATATGCCTTTATAGTAATTTTTCTCTTTGGATCAATGGCATATTCAGAAATTCCAGTTATTCAATTAGCTTGTATGTACATATGTTGAACAAACTCATTTGACGTAATTCTTATTGACCATGATTTCAATGTGCAAGGGAAAACTATGCAGATGAATCAAGAAGTTATCATCTTCTTCTAAAAATGATAGATAGTGTGGCAAAGTCAAATGACCCACCATAGATCAAAACTAATCCAAATCCAAGTATTTGGGGACATTGGAGGTTGACAATGCTTTATCTAAGATCTCTCTGTGAGCCAGAGGAATCTTGAGCAATTCAAATATCAAAATTTTGGCGCTTCTTCTTTGCAATTGCTCGATGATGCTATAGTATGTAGCATGGGACAGAGCTATTTGTTTATACTACGACAACTTGGAGGTACTCATAGTTGATAGTTTGTTGGTTTGGATGTCGTTGGTTGGTTCTGAGATGAGGAAGGGTTGGAAGATCCTCCCCTACCTAAGGTGACCTTTGCTTGCACTTGGGTCACGACGTTGGCTATTTTGGACTCCTTATTATCATTTTTTACAATGATGACATTAGAGTACTCGGGAGAGACTGATTTAACCATGTGGATGACATTATCATCTTAGCTTTTGTATGTATGACTGATCCTAGCACCATGTTTAGAATTTTCTACTTTCTCATATTCAAGCAAGGGATTCTTGAATGCCTTATGATCAGGGTTCATAGAATGGTTGTCAACTGTGATTTTTTCATTATCAATGAGTTCTTGGATCTCATGTTTTAACCTCATATAATTCTCCATTGTATTCCCTTTATTTTTTTGATACACACAGTAATCATTGTCTCTCCACCATTTTAGTTTTATTTTCACTTTGTATGGTTTGGAGTTATCTGACAATGTGATCAATTTTTTTACAAGTAGAGTCTTGAGAGATGATTTGTAAGATTCACCCAAATGATCAAAGTCACTTTTGTGTTTAACCTAATTTTTTTATTTCATGAGGTTAATAACCCCTTTGGAGGGTGAATTCGTGGTTTTTTCAAAATCTTTTAGGGATTTGGAGCCATTTGTTAAGTTGAAGATTGCTGTCTTGGATTGAGGAGCAATTTTGTTGACTACCCCTTCATTCACCACTGTAGACACCTAAATATGATTAACATAATTTAATCATATTTAGTGCCTTCTAGGACATTATCAAATAAGTAATCAGTCATTACCTAATTGATCTATGTTATCCTACTAGCTTAATTAATTCAATTAATTAGCTATAGTCTGATTAATTATTAAATGAAAACCAATGGCCCAATAGTTAATTAACCCCCCTTTTCCCCTATTAGATTGAGTGAATGTATTTATTCATTTATTTTAATTCATATTTGTTGGAGATTTGACTTTGTGCAAATAGTTGACTATATGTTTGTCATTGATGACAACATATAATATACAACAATGAACTGTATTCACTTTTCAGTATGGATAATTGGAAGCCTTGCATGATTGATTTATGTTTTAGAAATAGCCACTATACCATGTACATACAGAAAGATTTAGAAGTTCAGTAATAGCTGAGTTATGTTACTCTGTTTATCAGCCACAGTTTTAGAAGACTATTTTCAGAAAGCCGACAGTAATTTTATTGATTATTTAGTTGCGCCTATCTATGGGATATGCGTGTTCAAATTCATGATTAGTTATGAGTCAAAGAAAATTAACCAAAGGTGCTAATCATGTTTCATCCGAAGCATGACATTTGGGTAATTTTGGTGGAGCTGACTATCTAAAGCGATGCGTCTATTTGTTTTGAGTTGCGTGGTTCTAATTATGTTGCATGCTTAGTATAGCCGACTAGAGAAGCATTGAAGGGACTCCTATAGATGACATGTTCATATCTTTTGGAGAAGATACAATAGTAGTTTATTTTTTAATCTCTTAGCGTGAATGATAAGAAAAGAGAGAAAAAGAACAGAGCATAATACTATTTTTTTTATGACAGTAAAGTCATTTCATTCATCAGAAAAAGATCTATGTGAAGAAGCAGTGAAAGAATACAATATGTTGGAACTGATCAAGACAACGGGTCTACTCAAATAGTTCATTATCATATATAGTGTATATCTATTTTACTGAAGGTTGTAGCCTTCATGATTTTAGCAGTGAGCTTTTGGATAGTGAGTCCTCACCCCTAACAGGTTTATTTGTAAAAGAATCCTAACAGGGTCTGACACCTAACCAGATCACTGTACTTATTGCATTGTAAAGATCAACTCCTAACAGGGTTGTAAGATCTTCTAACATGGATTATTATACTCAAGTATAGTTCTTTGTGGATGCTAATTCTTGCCAGGGTTTTTACCTATTTTGGTTTCCCCATAACCAAAATTGTGGTGTTCTATTTTGTGTTATCTAAATTTGTATATGCTTAATGTTATTCTATAATTAATTGGAGAAAATAATTATACTAGCTAATAACTGATTCACCACCCCCTCTTAGTTATCCCTTGGGAATATTCCAACAATTGATATCAGATCCAAGTGCCTTGGAGAGAAATCCTAACAGCTTAAGGTAGATCAAATGGCATACTTCAGGAAAGAGAGTCCTAAGTTTGATGGAGATAATTATCTTGACTGGAAGAACAAAATGATAATACATCTTCAGTGCATTGGTTTTGAGATCTATGAGATTTCTACTCATGCAATTGATGTTCTCACCTTGAAAGACCTTGGAGAAGAAGACTCTACAAATAAACAAAAGGAAGTATTCACCCAAAATTCAATTGCCAAAGAAGCCCTAATCAGTGCCCTATCTAACAGTGAATTTTTTGAGATCAAGAAGGTAGGAAAAGCATATTCAATTTGGAAATACTTAGAAGACATGTTTGAAGGAGACATCCAAGCCAAGAATGCGTGCAGAAAGACATGGAAGAAAAGATACAACAATTTAGAGATTCTACCTAAAGAAAACATCAAAGCTTACAATCAGAGGATTAATGAAGTAGTCTCGGGAATCAGGAACAATGGTGGAGAAATTTTAGAGGATGATATAATGGAAAAAATGATGACCACATTGGCAGAATATTATGAAAGAAAGATAAACATTTTGGATGAAACCATGTAATTCTCAAAGGACTTCAAAAGAGAAACCTTGATCAGCAAAATATCAGCATTTGAGATATCAAGATTGAAGACAAAACCTAAAACGGAAACAACTTTCAAAGCCTTAGTCCATGGTAAGAAATCCTTAAGTATCTCTAGTAATATTGAGAAAGAAGAAGTTGATACAGACCTAGAAGAAATCATTACTATGATTTCTAAGAAGGAAAGGAAAGGTAAAGGAAAATATGAAGGACAACTACCATTCAAATGTTTTTCATGCAACAAAGTTGGCCACTTTGCTTCCAAGTGTCCTAAAAGAGTCAAGAAGTACATATCAGATTAAAAACCCAAATATAATAAGGAAAGCTATCATTCTGAAGATGGTGTAACTGATGATGACTAAGGAGAATATTAAATTGGATTCATTTCTATTAAAGATAATGAAAAAATGATTGATCAAATAGAAACTGAAGATGAAAAGAAACCACAAGAATTGGCTTTAGTTTCACAAGTTGGTATCAGAATGGACTAGATCATAGACATCGGGTGTTCACATCACATGACAAGTGAAAAATATAGATTTGTACATCTAGATAATTAAAAAGGTGGCATGGTTAGATTTGGAGATAACACTCCCAAACCTATCATACGAAGAGGATCTATCACCTTAGATGGAAAGAACAAGACAGATGATTTTCTATATGTTGATGGTTTGCATCATAACTTACTAAGTGTTAGACAACTGCTAGATAAAGGATATCAATTGGAATTCAAAAACAATAGATGCATTATTAAAAACAAAGAAGGAGACATGATTGCATCGGGCTCAAAGACCAAAGGTAATGTTTTTCAGCTTAACTCTGAAGTAAGTTGTTTTGTTGCAAAAGTGGATGACAGTTGGCTTTGGCACAAAAGACTTTGTCATATCAATTTTGACAACATAGTGAAGATAAGTAATGTAAAGGCAGTAAGAGACCTTCCAAGTATTGCAAGACTAGTTGATACTATGTGTAGGGAATGTGTGATGGGGAAGCATGTGAGGACCTCATTCAGAAGCAAACAGAACTTTGTAGAGAACAAATTAGATCTAATACATACAAACTTATGTGGACCTACTCAAACAAGATCATACTATGGTGAATGGTATTTAATTTTTGATTGATGATTTCTCTAGGATGATGTGGGTTGCATTCTTGAAAGAAAAATCTGAAGCTTTTGAGAAGTTCAAAATATTCAAAGCTAAAGTTGAAAATCAATCTGGATTAAAAATAAAATGTCTGAGATCTGATAGAGGAGGAGAATTCACCTCTGACAAGTTTCTTGAGTACTGTGAAGAATATGGGATCAAAAGACAACTAAGTGCACTCATAATCACTCAAAAAAATAGAATTGTAGAAAGGAGAAATAGGATAATACTTGACACAACACACACTATCATGATTGAAGGAAAATTTGCACACACCTAATAGAGAGATGTAGTCAATACAATAGTCTATACTATCAATAGAATTCAACTAAGACCAGGCACCGATAAAACACCTTATGAACTTTGGTTTGGCAATGTACCTACAATAAAATACTTCAAAATCTTTGGAAGAAAGTGCTACATCAAGAGAGATGATGGCATTGGAAAATTTGATGCTAGAAGCGATGAAGGTATTTTTCTTGGTTACTCTTCTAAGAGAAAAGATTATAAATGTTTTAATTTAAGGTTGAAGAAAATCATTGAAAGTGCTCATGTGAAGATCAATGAGAATTTCATGATTCAAGAGAGATATTATGAATATGCACCTATGATTGAAGATGAACCTAGACCTATCAATAAAGATATAGTTATTAAAGAAATGTTTGACTATATTGATGTATCATGCAACAACCCTGAACCAAGTCAAGAAGAATCATAGATTACAGATGATAGTGTCACACCTAAAATCTTAAAATACACATCTAAATACCACTCTAAAGAAGATATCATTGCAGATTAGAGCAGTAAAGTCTTGACAAGATCTAGAGCAAAAGGCTCAACCATTGATGAAAAGGTATGCTTACTTTCACAGATTGAACCCTCAAGTGTTGAAGATGTGTGCAATAATTCAGATTGGAAAAATGTAATGTAAGAAGAATTAGATCAAATAATGAATAATGACACATGGGAATTGGTCCCTAGACCTTGTGACATGAACGTGATTGGAACTAAGTGGATATTTAGAAATGAGATGAATGAAGATGGTACAGTAATAAGAAATAAAGCAAGATAGGTATGTAAAGGATATGTGCAAAGAGAAGGAATTGACTATTCTGATACATTTGCCCCTGTGAGCATAATAGAAGCTATAAAGTTGTTTTTGGCTTATGCAACATTCAATAACTTCAAAGTATATCAGACGGATGTCAAGTCAGCATTTCTGAACGGTGACTTGAAGGAAGAAGTGTACATAGAGAAACTTGAAGGATTAAAACTTTCATACAAACCAGACATGGTATGCAGATTAAAGAAAGCCCTCTATGGATTCAAACAGGCCCTAAGAGAATGGTATGAGAGACTTGATGGCTACTTAACAAGGATTGGATTCAAAAAGGGAGTAGCAGATTACAAATTATTCATCAGAGAGACACCTGAAGGATTACTACTTGTTGCTATCTTTGTTGATGACATTATTTTTGGAGGTAATGACAAGATTATTGCATAATTTGCAAAAGAGATGCAGAGTGAATTTGAAATGAGCATGATTAGACCTATAAATACTTTTTGGTATTAAATTTAAAGCAGACATACAGAGGTATATCCATAAATCAATCTAAATATGTAAAGGAGATATTGAAGACATTCAAGATGGAATATTGAAAGCTAGTAAGCACTCCTATGGTAATAGGAAGTAAGCTTTCTAAAAATGATGACTCCACAGAAGTTGACAAAACACTTTACAAGTCCATTATTGGAAAACTCATATATCTCGCTCAATCAAGACCAGAAATATCTAATGCAGTTGGCATTGTTGGGAGATTTGTAGCTGAACCTAAACAAAATCACTTGATGGCAATAAAAAGAATATTCAGATATCTAAAGGGAACTATATACTATGGTTTATGGTATCCTAACTCAGAAAATGTAGAAGTTCATGTTTACACAGATGCAGATTGGGCAAGTTTCATTGATGAAAAAAAGAGCACCTCAGGAGGAGCAGTATTTCTCAGAGACATGTTGGTTACTTGGAAAAACAAGAAGCAAAACTGTATTTCTCAGTCAACAACAGAAGCTGAGTATGTAGTAGCCGCATTGAATTGTTCAACAATGGTTTGGATTAAATAGATGATTAAAGACTTTGGAATTCAGATTGATTATCCCATTTTCATCCATTGTGATAACACCAGCACTATTAATATGTCAAATAGCCCTGTGATGCATGCAAAGACAAAACACATAGAAATAAAATATCACTTTCTAAGAGAAAAGTTGCAGAAGAAGAAGTGAAGTTGGATTATGTGAGCACCAAAGATCAGTTGGCAGACATATTCAAGAAACCTCTCTCAAAAGATACTCCTGAGTATCTCAGCAAGAAGCTGGGAGAAATTCCCTTTCCTGAGTCTGATTAGAAATCATAGTAAATACATCAGTCCTTGGTGAATGATGAGTGGTTGAATACTCTACTTCTGGAGTATTACATGTGCTTATTTGTGTTTGGCATCCTTTGCCATTGATGTCAAAGGGGGAGCATATACTCTGGGGGAGTATATAGTCATGAAAATAAAAACATAGTCAGAGGAGTTGTAGTAGTGAAGAGGAACCTTTGATGAGGATATTGAGAAGATTGTAAAAATAAAGAAGACACTTTTGGATTGATGGTGTTTTTTTAATCATATGTTGCCATCAATGCCAAAGAGGGAGATTGTTGGAGATTTGCCTTTGTGCAAATAGTTGACTGTATGTTTGTCATTGATGACAACATATAGTATAAAGCAGTGAACTATATTCACTTTTAAGTATGGATAATTGGAAGCCTTGTGTGGTTGTTTTAATGTTTCAGACATAGCCACTATACCATGTACATACATGCAGATTCAGAAGTTCAGTAATAGTTGAGCTATGTTACTTTGTTTATCAGCCATAGTTTCAGAAAACTATTTTCAGAAAGCCGACAATAATTTTATTGATTATTTAGTTCTGCCTATCTATGGGATATGCGTGTTCATATTCATGATCACTTATGAGTCAAAGACAATTAGCCAAAGTTTCTAATCATGTTTCATCCGAAGCATGATGTTTGGGTAATTTTAGTGGAGTCGTCTATGTGAAGCAATGCGTCTATTCATTTTGAGTTGCGCGGTTCTAATTATGTTGCATGCTTAGTATAGCTGACTAGAGAAGCATTGACGAGACTCCTATAGCTGACATGTTCATATCTTTTCGATAAGATACATATAGTAGTTCATTTTGTAGTCACTTAGTGTGAATGATAAGAAAAGAGACAGAAAAAAGAATAGAGCAGAATGCTAGTTGTTTTGGCACAGTAAAGCCATTTCATTCATCAAAAAAAGATCTATGTGAAGAAGCAGTGAAAGCATACAATACATTGGAACTTATCAAGATAGTAGGTCTACTCAAACAATTCATTCTTAGATATAGTGTACATCTATTTTACTCAAGGTTGTAGCCTTCATCATTTTAGCAGTGAGCTTTTGGACAGTGAGTCCTCACCCCTAACAGGGTTATTTGTAAAAGACTCATAACAGGGTCTGACCCTTAACCAGGTCACTATACTTATTGCATTGTAAAGATCAAATCCTAACAGGGTTGTAAGATCTTCTAACAAGGATTATTATACTCAAGTACAATTCTTTGTGGGTGCTAATTCCCACCGGGGTTTTTACCTATTTGGGTTCCCTCGTAACAAAAATTGTGGTGTTCTATTTTGTGTTATCTAAATGTGTATATGATTAATGTTATTATGTAATTAATTGGAGAAAATAATTAAACTAGTTGATAACTGATTCACCCCCCCCCCCTCAGTTATCCCTTGGGACTATTCCAACAATAGTATCCTCTTTTCCTCCACTTGTAATTTAAATAGTTAAATCTGTTCTATTTAAGCACATGGCTTCATAACCTTAACCCCTAACCTAACCAATCCCAACAACCTAACCCTAAGTTCAAACCCATCCGAACACCTTCAAACATGCTAATCCTTCTTCATTAGTTAATTAACCCTAATCAACTAATTAACCCCTCCACTCATTCTTTCTCCTCCCATTACCATCTCCCTAATCACCTATCTTAAACTCTAACCCTAATCCTAATGTCTCCCTAAGCTTGTCACATTCCTAATCCTTGGATTAAGAATTCAATTCTATCTCAAATTCAAACTTCTCAACCCCTCTTAACCTCTAACCCTAATCCTAAACTTCTACTATGGTTGTCACATTCCTAAATCCTTGGATTACGAATTAAACCATTTCCCTAAGTCAAACTTCTCAAGCCATCTCTTATCCCTCACCCATAACTCATTAAGTCCCTCATAAATGCCCCATTAATGCTCTTACACTCTCCATTAATTCTCTTACAACCCTCATTACTCACCCTATCTCTAACAGTCTTCTCTTATCCCTTTGCACATGGACAAAGATGGTCACATTCCTCCCTATTTTCAAGCCAATCATATTGTGACACTTTTCATCATACAATGCACTTGAAGAATCACTATCCATGTGCTTTCTTCTAGGTGCATCTGAACCTCTCCTCAAGTTTGCATCCTGACCACTCATTCTGAGTCCATTTTCCTATAAGTAGAACCTCATTCCTTTGCAAAATTATCCACCTTCCATGCATTGTTATAATGTTTTTTTTAGAGAAAATCGTAATTCAATCTTTTCATGTACACTTATAATGCCATTTTCATTCCATAATCATCCATTTTGAAGCAATATCTATTCTAAAGCATTGAAGCAATTTTGAGCATACATCTTTTTAGCATGGACACATCCAATGAACAAACGTGGTTTGAATGAGGTGTTAGGAGGTTTTCACTTCCTATATCATATCTTATTTCAAATTTTCATTTATGTCTTAACATGTGTGTAGCTTAGATTTTTAGCAATTGAATGTTTTGAGTTATTTCTTTATATTCCTTAATTATCTAGATTTCATGGTTTACAACCACATGTTTGTTCTTATTCTAGTATTTGGTCGTATCTTTAGAACTAGAATTAACTTTGGAATCCTTAGAAAGGTTAACCTCACCCTTATTTACAAGTGTTTTTTCTATCCTTAGAGCACTCTTCACAAGTTGTTCAAAAGTGGAGAGGTCTTGCATTTTAAGGGAATAGTTGTAGTCTTCAAGTAGTGCATTAGTAAATATATCCATCTTCTCAGACTCAGGAATGAGTTGTTGACATCTAGAAAAGACTCTTCTCCATCACTCAAGAAAAGTCATGAATGATTCTCCCATCTTCTATTGAATGTTGCATAATTCGATCATAGACACAGGATGTTGCATGTGATATGAATACTATTGTAAGAATAGATTCATTATTTCATCAAAAAATTTGATTCAAGTGGGTAAAACCACTTCATAGGTTGACCAAATAAACTTCAAGGAAAGAGACGCATGAGATACATCTGCTTGTGTATAAAATCTATACATAGGGGACACAATTCCTAAGCGCGATCTTGTGGATGACCACTATAATTGTCAAATCTAGGGATTTTTACTCCATGTGGTAATGGAGGTAAGTGAAAGTCCTTGTAAAAAGTAAATGGACAAATGGTTTCCATGGGTAATTTTTTCATTGGTTTCTCTTTTTCCTATTTCATTTCTTGCATCTCGGTTTGCTGAGCTTCGATTTGTTTAGTCAAAATTTGGTCCAGGAGCATCTAGGACATCTCCAAGTTTCTAAGTTTTTGGTTTTGTCTTGTACTGAACCTAGCCAGGTTAGGAGTGTTTGAAAAGGCCTTAGAAGGTCTTGTGTGTGTGTTTAGGAGGTCTAGATTAGGCTTAGTCCAATCTAGTTGTTTTGGATGTTTAAATCATGTTTTGGTTTTAGGTCTCTTGGAGCCTAAATTTCAGATTTTGGGTCAAAAATCCTAAAAGGATTAGGAAAGCATGTAATTAAACCTAAAATTCCTTCTATGAATATTTTACATCATTCTATGTAGTTTGGAAGTTAATGGATTAAGTTAGGAGCAAAGTTGAAAAATTGACAAAAGGTTGTCATGACAACTTTTGCAACTTTACAAAGTTGCATGACAACATTGTCCAAAAGAGAAAAAATAGAATGATTAGGGAATGGTTGGTATTATAACCACTGGAACTCATTAGGGAAAGGTATAAAACCACAAGGAGGCCCATTTCCTAAGGTTAGATGTTCTGGAGAAGTAATACAAAATACAATCTTTTGCACTATACTCTAATTTTTATAGACAATTAGTTATTTTTGTTTGTAAAGATCCTTTAATGGATTAAATCCACCAAATTTGAGTGGAATTAATGTAATTATCTTAGTTATCTTTTTTTTTTCATAGGTTTTAAGTTATTTTCAATTCATTAGGGTAGTTTTGTAAATTGTTTTGTGAGCAATCCATTCTCTGGTCCATTCAAGACTGCTTGCAAAAAAATGGCTCCCCTATAAAACCCTACCATGAAATCATCATGGAATTAATGGATATGAAAGGGGAGCCAATTTATAGTTTAAATATGGAAGGATGATATTAGGAGAGGTGTTTTTTTCTATTTTAAAGAACATACCCTATGCGAGTCCCGAGCGACCCGTTTAGGAGCTTGTTAAGTTATTTTTTTGTTTGAATGTAAGGGTTCAATTGGAGTAATCAATCCAAGAGTGTGTTGATAGAATTTGGGGTTATAAAGAGACCTCATAATAATTTTAGGCCTTTCCCAATTAATTTGACCACATTTTGAATAATAAATCAACCGACAAGTTCAGTAAAGCCCAATTAGCCCTAGAAGCCCTTAAAAGTAAGGATCACCTATACGGAGACCTTGGAGAGATAAAACCTAAAAAACATTTCATAACTCAATAAAGGGTATCAGAATATAATTTTTTTATTAGGGTTTTTTGGGAATTTTTTGTAAGAAGGGGAAAAAACTAGCCAAATAGGGCTAATAGACCTATTCTAGGCCTAAAAGCCAAGATTGAACAAAAGTTTAGAAATCAAATGTAAAGACCTTGATACCCTACCCTAAAGGGATAAAATGGAGTTCTAAAAGGTGACTTGAAGGAATTGAATCCCCTACAAACACTATCTAAAGGTGGAAAGACAAGGAACACTTGGATGGATCCAAGAAAGAGTTGAGAGAAGGAAATTGCAACATCGGTAGATACACCTAGGTGAAGCACATTTTATGCCATCTTTTGAAGAGGAATTGAAGGAGTCCTAAACTAGTTGAGAGAGGGATTAGAAGATCCTAGAAGAGATAATTGGGATCTGCAAAGAACTAGGGACAGATAGAGTGAGTCCTAGTTGAATTGTGCAAGCACACTTAGGGCATTTCTATCAGATTGGTATCAGAGTGCACAAGATTAGACTTATGGTAGATGTTTCAGCCAGAAGATCTAATAGGAGAGTCTACAATGGTGACTAATGTAGAGCTAGAAAATAAAGTGGATGAGAAAGAAGAAGAGAATATATTGCTTAGAGATATATTGGCCCAATTAGAGAAAAAAATGGATCAAGTGGAAGAGAAGACTGAGGAAGTCAAAGACAGATTTGAAGGAAAGAATAAAGAAGTATCTATAGATGATGAGGTCCTTGAACTAGACCATGTCCTCAATGAATAACCCTTCTTGAAATAATTGAAAGCCTTAAGTGGAAAGGCATTGGAGGGTATCCCAATATTTAGTGTGAAAATGGAACCATAAGTAGTCCTAGATTGGATTGAAGGTCTTGAGAACCATTTTGAATGTGATGGGATAACAGAAGCCCAAAAAGTGAAAGTAGCTAAAGCAAGGCTAGAGGTTCTGAAATCGCTTGGTGGAAATTCATCCAAGATGAGAGGGAGAAAGAAGGTAAGAAACCCATTCCCACTTGGAAATCCATGGTAGCTAAAATCAGAGAGGCATATATGCCATAAGACTATGAGATTCAATTGCATAAAAAAAGACAAAGCCTAAGAAAAAAAGAGTTGGATGTTAACTCATACACTAAAGAGTTTCAAAAACTATGCATGCGATCTAGAGTTGTAGAATATGAAAGTGTGAAGGTATCTAGATATATAAATGGCTTAGCATGGACTATTAAAGATGAACTTAGTCTCCTAACCCCTACCATAGTAAAAAGGTTCCGCCAATTGACTTTTAAGGTGGAAGGAATTTTGAAAAAGAAACAAGATTCAAGCAATAACAGAGATAGAGGAAGAGAAAGAGATGGAAAAGGCAATAGAGGGGGTTATGATGGTATGAGTACAAAGCCAAAGACCCAAGGTTAAACTAAACTGACTGAACAACATGAGGGAAGCTCAAGTAGAGGAGGCTTCAATAGATGAAGAGGCTCCAATAGAAATTGGAGAGGAAGGAACAATGGTTAAGGAAGAGATTCCTTTTTTTAAACAATGAAGTGTTACCATTGCAATCAAATTGGACATCTAGCTTATAGGTGTCTAGAGAAAGGATCTACATCCCAAGGGAATGACCAAAGAGTTAATATTGTTCAAGAAGAGTCTATTAGTAGTACCAAACATGCAGAGGTACCCTTAGAGTCATAAGAGGGAGAAAACTTGATGATTAGGAGGAAATTGGTCAAATAACCAGTCAGAGAAGAACCGAGTCAGAGAAGATAACTATTCAAAATGAAGTGTAAGATTATGGGAAAATTATGAAATACCATCATTAACACAGGTTCAACTAAAAATATTGTGTCAGAGGAGGCAATTAGAAAACTTAAAATGTAGAGGATTCCACATAACAATCCATACAGAGTTACATGGTTGAACAAAGGACATGTCCTAGTAAATGAACAAGCATGGGTGGAATTCATTATAGGTAGGTACAAGGATAGGGTACTGTGTGATTTTTTTCCAATTCATGCCTACCACATCCTATTGGGAAGGCCTTGGAAATTTTATAGACAAGCTATGCATGATGGAGCCAAGAATGCCTACTCTTTCAAGAAGGATGGTGTAACCTTTAAAATCTAGTCTCTACTAGAGGAAGGAGAAGTGAAATCCACAGGGCCAACTATCCATTTAGTGGGTGAGAAAGAGTTCTTAGAAGCTCTAGAAGAAGGAGAAGGAGTAGGATATGCACTCATTTTGATTCCCAAGGAAGAAAATACAGAGAGGACAACGTTCCCCATAGAAGTGCAAGAATTTTTTAAGGAGTGCAAAGAAATTGTAAGTGATGATCAACCAGCTACCCTACCCCCTAAAAGAGCCATTAGAAACCAAATATATTTCATCCCAAGAGCCACCCTTCCCAATAAAGTTGTATGCAAGATGACCCATCAACAAAATCAGGAGATTGCCAAGAAAATACAAGAACTCATAGACCAAGGTCTCATTAGGAAAAGTATAAACCCATGTGTTGTTCCTACTATCTTAGCTCCTAAGAAGGGGGGTACTTGGAGGTTGGGCACTGATTCTAGGGAAAATAATAGAATCACCATTATGTATAGATTCCCTATCCCAAGAATAGAAGACCTAATGGACTGTTTAGAAGATGCCAAGTACTTTACTAAGATTGATATAAAGAGTGGATGCCACCAAATTAGGGCCAAAGAAGAATATGAGTGGAAGAATGCCTTCAAGACCATTGAAGGGTTGTATGAGTGGCTTGTAATACCATTTGAGCTATCAAATACCCCATCCAAATTCATGAGGCTGATGAAGGAGGTGTTAAAGGATTATATTGGTAAGTTTGTAGTTGTCTATCTTGATGACATTTTGATCTTTAGAAAATCTAGAGAAGAACATCTTAAGCACTTGCAAATTATGTTTAAAAAGTTGAATGAGGAAAAGATAATGATAAATTTGGATAAGTGTGAGTTCATGAAGTAGGAACTAGTGTGTCTTGATTTTTTTTTGTCTCATGGGAACCTCAAAATGGACCCAAGAAAGGTAGAGGCAATTGTCAATTGGCCAACTCCTAAGACTGCCATAGAGGTGAGGAGTTTTAATGGTCTAGCTCATTATTATAGAAATTTTATCAAGAAATTCAATGCTATAAGTGCACCTATGTTGGACACCATCAAGGGTGGAATGAATTTTTTTTTTTAGTGAAATGACAAAAATGATCAAGGTTTTGAAGTGTTGAAGAAGAGAATAGCCACACAATCTATTTAGTTCGCCCAAGTTTTGACAAAATTTTCACATTTGAGTGTGTTTCTAGCAATATTGCTATAGGGGATGTTTTGAGCCAAGAAGGGAGGCCAGTGGATTTTCACAGTGAGAAGATTTGTGATGCAAAGAGGAATTACCCTTCCTATGACCTAGAGATGTATGCTCTATTCCAAGCATTCAAAAAATTGAGACACTATCTCCTTCCTAAGGAGTTTGTGGTCTATTATGATAACCAAGCCCTTAGCTTCTTAAATTCCCAAGATAAGCTCAATCATAAGCACATGAAATGGGTGGAATACTTGTAGGCTTATACATTCAATATCAAGCGTAATAATGGGCAACATAATAAGGTAGCTAATGTACTAAGCAGGAGGCTTTTGACAGTGCAAGAATCTCAATTACAGAGCATTGGCATTGAAAGCTTCAAGAATTTATACTCTGAGGATGGATACTTTGTAGAGGCATACAAGGTATGTAAGGATCATTGAAATCATTTTCATGGTGAATTCTCTAAGTATACATTGCAAAATGAGTTTTTTTTTAAGGGTAGTCAGCTTTGTGTCCCTAAGGGGTCAATGAGGAAACAATTGATTCAAGAAAAGAACAATGGGGCCCATAGTGGTCACTTTGGGGTCAACAAGACTCAAGAGTTAGTGCAAAGATTTTATTATTGGTCTAGGATGAGCCAAGATATCAAAAAATATGTATAATGTTGCATTTTTTGTCAAAAGGCCAAGGGAACTTCTTCCAATGTTGGTCTCTACCAGCCCCTTCTCATTCCTAGAAAACCATGGGAATTCCTTAGCATGGATTTTGTAGTAGGCTTACCAAGGACAACACATGGATTGGATAATATTTATGTCATAGTGGACACATTCAATAAAATGACACATTTTGTACCTTGTAAAATAGTACATGATGCTTGTCAGATAAATCAGTTGTTTTTTAAGGAGGTAGTAAGGATTCATGGCCTACCCTTCAGTATAGTATCAGATAGAGACTCTAAATTTATAAGCCAATTTTGGAAGAGCATGTGGAAAAAAATTGGAACCAATCTATCTTTTGGGTCTTCTTATCACCCTCAGACAGATGGTCAAACTGAGGTGGTGAACATGAGCCTAGATAATCTCTTCAGATGCCTAACTAAAGAATATGTTCAAACTTGGGATCACATTTTAGGGAAAGAAGGGTATTGCTTATAATGACACAATCAATATAACCACAAGGAGAAGCCCATTTGAAATAGTCTATGGATTTCATCCTAGAGGGATCTTTGAGCTCAGAGAATTGAAGGTAGGAGCCAAAGGAAGTGGGTATGCTGAGGATTTTTCCCATTCCATGAAGGAGGTACATGATTCAGTAAGAAATACATTGGCATAGAGTAATGAAAAGATCAAACATAAGGTTGATTAAAGGAAGAAGGATATTCAATTTTATGTAGGATATATAGTGATGGTACACCTAAATAAAGCAAGGTTTCAGAAGGGAATGCCCAATAAGCTACAGATGAGAAGATTGGGGTTGTGCACCATTCTGACTAAGTATGCTAATAATGCCTATAAAGTGGAACTTCCTAAAGATATAGGACTTTATCTAATCTTCAATGTTGTAGGATTAGTTCTTTATAAGGGTCCTACCCCTGATCCAGATCAAAGTTTCATTGAAGTCAAACAAGAAGTGGAGGACTTGAAGTTACCCTCTACACCACAAAAGAGACAAACTATTAGTAATGTTGTGAATGCACAAATTTGAGAAAATATAGACAAAACTAGCTTAGTGAAAATAGAACCAGATGAAGAAAAAGTCCAAATTCCCAAAGTTTTGACATAGGATAAAAATTTATTGTACGAGGATGTACTATGTTCAATACAAGTAACATAGTAATATCATACGAGAGTCATTGTACAATAGAAAAATTAACCAGTCTCATATAAGCACTAGGTCAACTTGATATGAGTAATGGGTCTCTATGATATGAGAAACTGGTGAAGATAATCTTGACTCATACAAGCCATGATACAAACTCATACAAGAATGTGTGATTTTACACCTAAAAAGTGTAGTTTTTTTAATCAATGATCATTTTTTTGTTTGTTTGTATTTTCAATCACATCAAACACATCATGAAATTTCTTAATAGAATAAATCAAAGAAACAAACCCTATGCCTACATGGATGGAAAAGAGAATACTTTTTTGAAGCCTCTTACAATAAAATAACCATTCAAGTCAGACATTTAGAAGCTTGGGAACACTAGCTCCCCTCCACGACACACACTTCTCAGGCCTACCAAGCTTCAAATTTCTCAAGATACGAGGATCCTGATAAATTTAGTATCTCAACAAGGGGGGTAATGAGTGGTTTCTTAGGCATGCATGTATTACAATGCCTATATCAACACATAGTAAGGATTTTGGCCACTACTCTAAAAAGGGTTTTAGTACGGACCTCTATTTAAGTGTATCCTATGTGTCTGGGAAAGCACAATTCAAGCTGTTAACCCCATAAAGCATCTTAGCACTAGCAGTCACGATACATGATTGAGACCCGCATGCCCTGCTATGTGCTAGGTGAGAGCTGAGTATAAGCTCAAATTCCACTTATCTTTCAAGGCTTTAGTCTGGAGGAAGCATTTTATTATAGTGAGTTAGAGTATCTTTGCATTATCTCATTCTCACTTGGGTTGTTCTCCAAGGGTGCTCATACTTTTTCCCACTTGGACAAGCCCTCTAAAGTTGTAGATCTCAAATGAAAAATGACAACAATATTTTTGGATTTCTAATCATCCCTGAAAGGGTGAGAGCATAATCTCCTGATACTATTATCATTCTTAAAACACCAAGAAAATTTCATTTTAAGATGTCTTGCATGTGGGTTCCTTGTTAACAAAAATAAGAAAGTAAATGCAAAGAAAGAAATGAAAGTGTTTGGTCGATCTACGAATATGGAAACCTACAGAACAAAACATTATTATTTTGTGTATTATCTTCTTTCAAACATCCCACAAACCAAAGTTAAGCTGTAAGCATGATAAATGGTCACCAAAGCCAAGAAACACAATAAATAGCAAGAAAAAGAAGTAATCTACTGCTTTCAAGAATGAAGTACAATGACTCGTATGAGTTACGTAGTAACCCCATATGATTATATGTATGTTGCCATACAAGTTTCTGGTGAAACTTGAAAAAACTTGTATTGTTTAGTACCAATACTCGTACGAGTTTCTGAGAGTCGTACTGTGGACAAAATTTCTAAAATCCTAAAAAAAGACAGAAAATGATAGAAGAAGAGAGAAATGATGAGATAAAAAAGAAATTTCTACCCTGTGGTAGATGCTATAAATGTGTGTGTTATATCATTTTGTGGACTTTCAAGCTATTACACACACTTCAATAGATCCTTACTTGATT
This sequence comes from Thuja plicata, assembly GCA_018584345.1. NCBI lineage: Eukaryota > Viridiplantae > Streptophyta > Pinopsida > Cupressales > Cupressaceae > Thuja > Thuja plicata. The sequence continues at coordinate 2,829,353 of MU225669.1, forward strand.
AATCAAAACTAAAAGCAAGAAACAAAGACTAATCTAAATTGATCTATTTCCTTCTAGTAGGTAGGAGCATGAGTTTTCTCTCAGCTCATCACAAATATCAGTGACTAGACATGTTCTAAATGAAGGATTTAAAGAGCTATGGTGATGATCTAAAATGACATGAAAGTTATTGTAAATCCAAAGCTAATTTAAGAGTATGTTTTAGAGCACCAAATTAAGTGTGATTGTTTATTTTAAATCCCAAAGCAAAGTGTGCTCTAACTTACGAAGTTTGCATGCTTTGAAACAAACTAAAATATTTAACAAAACTAAACAATTTAAAGCTAAAAATGCAAGAATACTTGAATGCAAAATTATATAATAACGATAATAAAATTTATTTCTCCTTTGTGAAAGAAAATAGGTTCTCTTTTATAGAAATATCTCTCGAATCGACAGTTGAGATTGAACACAAAGAGTGGACATGATTCGATTTGAGGAAGCACAATCGATGTACAAAGAAGATGATTTGGTCGAGAGATTCAATTGACTGAACTGACTGATCAGTTGTTTTGGAAACTTCCAAAATCAGTTCTCAGTTAATTGAACTATTTTCAAAATGAGAAATAGACAAGAATAAGTTAACTGAACAGAGCTAGATAGTTTCCAATTCAAGAATAAGTTAACTATAATTGATGACATAATATGCATTTTTAATAATTTAAAAGATTCTAAATGCACATTTTGATTTTATTTAATTCATTTAATTCCTTTTTGAATTTTAATTGACAATTTAGTAATTTATTTAATCAATACATTAGAATATCAATTAAATAATTAACCTAAGGTTTATTTTCCAATGTAATATATTTCTAGGAATTAATTAATAAATCAAGTGCGATGATTAATTAGGACCTAGGGTTCAGGTCAGATCAACTTGAAATTGATGAATTGCGTATTTGGTTTAGGACTTATAATAATCAAGATTAGGGTTTCTTGATAAGCAATTGAGATTAGGGGTCTAGAGTTTAGATGACCATTTTTTAGGTCATTATAGGTTTGACCTGCAAGTTATCGACACCTTTGTTGAGGATTTAAACAATGGTATATTAAAGGTGTATGGGATAAGAATTCTCATCACTAAGGATTTCATTTTAGAGGTATTTGATATGTGCGTGGAGGTAAAATATTAAGGACCAAAAGTTCTCTAATGAAGTCATGAGCATTTTTTTCAAAGAAGGTGAATAGGAAAAGGTGAAGAGAATGACCAATCATGCTAATTATTGAGGTACCATCATATTTCTTTGGGTAGAGGTGGAATTGGTAAATATGTGGTACCTTACTTTTGATGGTTTCTTTATCATATTTTTTAGTTACCACTTTATGGTTTTGAATCATCTATGCCATGTTTAATGCATTTCCTTCCCTTTTTATTTATTCTTGTGTCAGTTTCATGGCCTTAAGACTCATTGTTAACAACCCTCTTTATCAATCATCAGTGAGGGCCTTACACTTCTCATTGTGGAACATGAAAAGGATATTTCTATTCAAAAGAATCCCCCTCCTAAAGAGGGTTTAGAATTTTCATAAATATCCACCACCATTAATATGATTTCTCAACTACCCTAAAGATTCATCTTTAAATGAGGATGAATGTCTCCATCTGGGGAAAGGAAACACCCTAAACAAGAAAAATTGACCCTAAATTGGCCACATGGATTTGATAAATATGATGGGGTCTCTAATTATGTGTCATTTGATGGGTATGTATCAAATTCATATAACTCTAGTTTTGATATAAAATACAAAAAGAAAGTTGGATAATATTCAAAAATGTCAGATAAAGGGAAAAAGAAAAACCCTCTTTTTTTGTAATCAATTAGTGGTGAAAAAAATACTTATATTCCTCCTAGTGTTAAGAAAGATAAATATAAAATTGCTTTATAAGTTGGTAATAAAGATGAAAATTGGGATTTGAGATTTGAACCCCCATATGAAGATTCACTAGGAATGGACTTTCAAATTGATATCTTGATTGAGAATGAAAAAGAAACTCCTATGGAAAAGGGCTCCTTTGTTACTGAAATAAGGGATGTGATGAAAATTATGAAAGATATCATTGATTACCAATTCATTTTCCTCATGTGGTTGGTCTTAAAAGTTTATGTAATAAAGGAGAGGGTTAATTCCCTCATTGAAAAAAAAGATTTGAGAGAGGACAATGTGAGAAATACTCTAATTGTGAAGAATGTGCATAAGATGTTTTACCTTTGTTTAAAATTTATCTAAAGATGTCAAGGTGGTAAGGGATGATCATGAAGAGAAAATTAATAATTTGGAAGATTCGTTTGAAAAGGTGTAGGAGAAATTGAGGGTTGTAGTGGAAATTAGTCATACAACTATGTAGAACAACACATATGGGATCAAGAAATTAAATTAATAGTCCATAAAGCTCTCCAAGTTCTTTCCAAACGTAATTTAGGTTATCCTTCAACGAGTGTAAAGAATAAAGAAAAGAAGGAAGCATTTACACATCAAGACATGGGTATGGGTCATATTCCTAGTCCTTCTTCCAACCCTTGTATTTGGGATAGGTGTAAGTATTCCCAAGATATAATAATCCATAAGGTTCTTAATATTAATGCTCCTTTAATTCATAAAACTAAAGAACTATTAAATGTTTTTGAATAAGTGTTGGGTTTGTTGATTCCTATTTTATTTATTTTAGGTTCATTATTAGCAAGCTGGTCTTTAGCTTATGATCTCTAGTTTGCTTGTTGAATATTTTTTTAAAGGTTTATAGGGTCCCTTCAAAATAAGTTTTACTCTAAAGACACTTTCTCCAAAATATTTTTGCATATATGATATTAGGTGTCTTTCTAAATTATAACTCATAAGGGTGTTTTTTGTATGATTTACTCTTATTTGCATTCTACTGAGGAGATAAATGAAAATGTGTACTGCATCTCTCTAGTAGACATTTGATAGATTGACATCTTTCAATGTTGTCCTGGCCATCCAAACAATAGTCCCATTCTTCCTTTAAACAACTCTATTTTGCTGAGGAGTTCTCAAATAATTTCATTCTAATCCCATAGCTCTTATAGAACTTATTATATTTATAGCACATAATCCTAGTATCCATTTGATTTTCAACCAATATTTTCAAAACATTTTATCTATCAAGAGCCTCATATTTCTCTTTCAAAAATATTACCCATATAATTCTCATGTAATCATCAAAAAGTAACATGAAGTACCTTTCACCATTTAGTGATTTTATTCTAGTTGGTTCAAATAGATTAATGTATATCAACTCCAAAGGTTTTGTAGTTGAATACTCCTTTTTCTTGAATAATTTCCTATTTTAATTTTCTTGATCTAACCTTTTGTGCACATTGTATGAGTAGATCTAGTAAATCTTTGCATGTCTCTCACAATATTGGAAGAAATGTTTTTATGAAGTTGTCAAATTTGATATGTCCCATTATTTTTTCATAGCCAAAAAATTGTATTTATCTCCAAATATCAACCACCTCCATTGTTCTTCTTGAGATAGTAAATATATCCATCTCTTATTCCTTCTACAATAATCTTCCTAGACCTATTTTTTTATTTCACACTTTCCTACAAACAGTATGACTTGAAAACCTTTGTTACACAAGTGTTTGACACTCAAAAGGATTTTCCTTAATCCCTTCACATAGTAAACATCACTATCTTTGTGATTATTATCAATAGAAATAGCTCCCTTTCCATAAAAAGGTGTTGAGCCTTTGTTTTAAAATGAGACTGATCATCCTCCATAGTTCTCCACGTGTACAAATATATTTATTTTAATCTCTGGTCACATTATTTTAGGGACAAAAGTCCATGATCTAAGATCTGGATTCTTCTGTTGTATGCAAATTGGTATTATGTCCTTTAAATCTAACATTTTCTTTATCCTTGATTGCCAATAATATCACATCATCATTTGAATAATTTCTTTCTTCATCCTTTTATGAATAAGATTCGATTGTGCATTAATTCTTAATTATGTCAGCTTGTCTAGCATGCCTGCTAGATTTTATATGAATTTCCTTCTCTTCATAAATATCAAATTTCTTCATATCTTCTTTAAAAGGATATTTAGAAACATAGTGTCCTACTCTTACACAATTAAATTATTCAAAGGGAAACTTACCTTTCTATTTTTTGGATCTTTTTTTTTCTTCAGTTTTCTAACAAATTTTTCCTCTTAATTTAAATTAGAATTTTCTCCAATGTTTAGAGTATCTTTCAAGGTGACATCTTTCTTCTCAGGCTAGTGATCCTCAAGCTCTAATAACCCAAATATAATGATTGGACAATATAGCCCTTCCAAATTATACTTATCCACATTGACTCTATTGTATAGAAAACAACATGGTTTTATAGTTTTCTTGGCATTATCTTCATTACTTTCAATACTACCTCATTGTCATCGAGAATTCCTCTAGAGCCTGTGATGAAGTTGACAAATTTATTTACTTTACATCGATATCCTTCAATGTTCTCATCTTTTATCTTCTTGAAGGTTTCAAACCTCTCTTCAAATTTGAGAACATTATCTTCTTAATTTTCTTGTCTCTTTCATATTTATACTATAAATATTTTCCCGTACATCAAACGTTGATTTGCAATCTATGACTTTAAACAATTTTAAATTTCCCAAACTACTCGTAATTGTATTTCTTTTCTTTGAATTGTTCTAATATGACTTGATTTCTTCTAGAGTAGTAAGAGTACCTTCTATTGAAAGATCATATCACTTTATAATAGCATTAATAAAACTATATGGAAAATATTCCAAATGAGACACCATCCTCTCCTTCCAAAAGGAATATTTTGTTCCATCAAATTTAGGTACTTTTCTATACTATGCCCACTAGCCATTTCAAATCTACCTCAAGCAAGTAAACTTCCCTTAGAGGAACCTTTCCCTAATACCAATTTTTGAATACTACTAGGTACTAAGAGGGAGGGGTGAATCATCATACTTAATACTTTAACAAATATATCTCTGATATGAATTAACTCAATAAAAAAAATTAGTATTTAAAATAAAGTAATGATTCCAAATGCACATGAACACACATGAACACAAAATTTACGTGGAAACCCTAAGATGCAAAAAACCATAGTGAGAAATGTACCCATGATATCCAAATATCTAATTAGAATTTTTTGGGATAAAAGCCAAGGAATCCATTATTCCTAAAAGTTTAGGCACATTGCCAAGGATTAGACCAGTCCTCAATCAACAAAAACATAGTATAAACTCAATCATTTAGAAAATATTAAAATGAACTTCCTAATTTATTGTAATGACCTTCAAGTCTTTAATTATTTAAGAAACACCTCAAAATTACCTTGTTTGCACAAACTTTCCTTTGTACTTGAATTATACATACTTTGTAGCTTTCTCACACTCACACTTATTAATCTCATTCATTTGTATCAAATTATATAGATATTTGTCCATTAGATACATAAATAAGGTAGACCATAAGAAATCAGACATTATTAATACAATGTTGGCCACCTTGAAAAGAATACTTAATGTGGTCCACTCTAAGAAATAAAACGGGCCAAAATACATCATAAAAGTTCTTTTCAAATTGTCCAATGCATGTATAACAATAAAAAAGCATAGAACACCATGGATAAATTGTATTAAGTCTCTTATCACTTCCCTTGACCTATATCCAGACCTAAAATACTTTAATCATGTCACCACAAATAGAAAAGTCATCCAAACGCCAATGCGGACAACAAAATATTGCATGTGACTATAATGTCCTAATAAAGAATGATTTATTAGGACCTATTAGACCCATTTTGGTGATTTTGAGATCTCAATGTCTATTATACTTGATCTTAGCAAGTTGATTCCAAATTTTTTGCTCCTTTTTACTATCCCTAAGCTCTAATTCAATTTGGCCCATTTCTCATGGGATAAGTTGCCAATCGAAACATGTCCGTAGGATTTGGGGCCCAAATTTTACCCAAATCTTGACGTTAAGGTCTTATTCATAGGTTTTCTTTTGTGGTTGGCCTAGATCAATTTTGAATCTTGAAATAATGGAGTAACTATAAAAACACTTTATATCTCCTCATTTTGATATACATGATCAATACCATGCTCAACATTTTACAATCAAGATATCAATATTTTCAAGCAAGAAAGAGAAATAGGATTCAATATTTGAAGGCAAGCACCAAAGATCAAGAACTCCAAGTCTTTAATTATTCAACATAATTCAAGAAAAAAGAAATATTCTCCATTTTATGCAAGCTTCTCTCCCATGATGGCGAAGTAGATGAATTCTTAGTCAAGCTAAAAGATCCATCCTTCCATCTTTCTTCTCTCTTCTTCTTTGTAAGTGACTATCAATCATATCTACATTCAAGATCTAGGATGGAATTCCTAAATCTATGTATTTTTTTAGGCCATCCTTGATTCTACATCACAATCAAAGGTAAAATATTTTTATTCCAAGTACATTCAATCATCTTCATGGGTATGAGTGATTTTTGCATCCTTCCATGAGGTTTTATTCAAGGTGAATCTATTATTTACCTTTTTATTTACTTTCCTTTATTCAATTTAATTTTATTTATAAGGTTGATTTATAAAATATGGTTTTACCAAGGAAAAACTCTTTAGACAACCTTTTTCCATTTTTTATGTGCAGGAACAGGTTTCAAAGAAACTAGAACTTTTTTGGGTAGATTGGGAGTAGCTGGACGATTTGTGAAAATTTCAGATGAAAGTACCAGGGACAAGTCACCATTCTCGTCATGTCTCAGGTATATGTTTCCATTTCTATAATTTACCTTACATTTTGAGCTCAAATTTCAAGCATTGGTTAGATTTTTCTTCTAGTTTCCATTTCTATAAATTTTTGCTCACTATTTGTTTTTACCATTTTTTTAGTAACTTGTTGCCCCACTTTTCATCCTATACCCATGCTGTCAAAGTGGAGGATTTTGGAGTCATATAGCCAGTCTGGTCAGTCTGAGTCTAGGTCTAAGTCTTTCTTAGGTAGGCTATCTTTGTTGGGTTTCCCTGTCATTGCCTTTCCTTCTCTTAGCCGGGTGGGTTGTTCTGAGGTCTCATTATTTTGGGTAGGTTGTAGATCCTAACCCGGCAAAGATTTGTGATCCAATTAATGTTCTTTCTCAGGTAGAGATCAAAGACTGGTATGGATCGATTCTACAAGTCTCAATGATCCTGATGCAACAAACGGCGAGCAATTTGGTTAAGAAATGAGCAAGAATGAGCTCGGCAGGATTTCAGAAATCATCTTCTCCATGGTGGAATTCTACCTAAGAAGGTAATTTTCCGCAAAGGCAGAAAAGAAGAACTTTGCACTGTGCGGGAATCACACCTCTCAGGTGATTTTCCACAAAGAAGAACTTTGCACTGTGCGGTAATCGCACCTCTCAGGTGATTTTCCGCAACCTTAGTTATAATAAGGTGGGCCCAATTTATTAGAAAGGAATATTATGTTATTATTTTAAGAGATCAAATAAAGCATGTGCTTTAAGTCAAGTAGCCCGCGCACTTAAAAATGACGTGCGGAAAGACAGGTAGTGGCTTCTCCATTATGCGGAAATTGCACCTACTAGGTGCGATTCCCGCAAAGAAGGTTTTCACATATTGTGGGTTTCACACTCACTCATTCATTTTCCGTGAAGAGAAGCCAAGTTGCAAATTTTTGCAATGGAGAAGCTCTTTTCCAATTTTCCGAAATGGAGAAGCACTTTTCCAATTTTCTGCCAAGGAGAAGCTTCAGTCTCATTTTCCATGAGGAGAAGCTCTTTTCCCATTTTCCGCAATGGAGAAGCACTTTTCCAATTTTCTGCCAAGGAGAAGCTTCAGTCTCATTTTCCGCGAGGAGAAGCTCTTTTCCCATTTTCCGCAATGGAGAAGCAGATTTGGTATTTTCCGCCGGAAGCATTCAGTTTGGGATTTTCCGCCAATTGCATTA
>MU225669.1:2837867-2898439 GCA_018584345.1 Thuja plicata
TCCAGTTAGTTAGATGGTTCTTTCTCTTAGTCTAAGTTACATTAAGAAAGAAAGGATGTTTCATTCTTTTGTGGTGAGGATGTGAGTAAACCTCAGTAGGATGTGCTGTGGGATATTCAGGGAAGAGTTAGATAGAAGTTGTTAATGATTTGATTCTTTTTCTTAATCTGAATTGCAATAGGAAGGAAAGGATGTTTCATTCCTTTGTTTTGAGGATGTGAATGAACCTCAGTAGGATGTGCTGTGGGATATTGGGAGAAGGATTCATTAGAAGTTTTCATCATTTCATTTATATCTCTGTTAGTAGTTGCTGTAGATTAGTTAGTACCGAGTGTATGAATTCATAGGATGTGTGAGTTTTACAGCTTGGTTTATAGATTAGAAAGCTCTCCTTGCCTGGATTAAGTTCTATTTAGGCTTAATTCAGTTTGCCTCTTCTGCTCTCGGGTTAAGAGCATACCCTATGTTAGTTTTAGGATCAAGACATAATTCATTGCATATCATTCCAAAAGGGAGATGTACCTACCAATTCAGAGAAAAGCCAGTAATCAGAGAATGGCTTTTCAACTGTTGTAATCAGATATTGTTCATAATTTGGGCACTAAGAGTCATATTCCTAAGAAGTAAGAAAGGAAAAATCTGTTTACCAACATAACTCTCCTAATTAATCTTTTATATTACTATATTTCCTCATTCTCATTTCATCTATCTCATATTTTAGTGAATTAGCACTATCCCACTTAGTGTTTGAGTCTCCTCTTGAACCTATTAGGGCATCTTCCTTATGAAATGTGCATTTAATGAAAAGGAGAAATGATTTTTCCTACCCATGTCATTGCTTCCCTTTTCACCACACACGTTTTTTAGTGAGCTCGACTCATAACATTTCCAATTTTTTTTTTTTGTTTAGATATACATTTTATGTATCATCTTAATCATATAATTTATATATTTTATTAATTTAGATCACTATTCTATGCATTATTTGATTTAGATGTGCTTTTCATTGAGCAAATAACTATTTTGCTTAGTTGAATTTCATATCTCTTCTAAATATTAAGTTTTTATTCAGATTTATATTTATTTAATTATCTTGTGGATGAGTTTTATTACTTTGAGTCATACTTGTAGCATTCTGGTTAGGAGAAGTCGTAGACTTATGGGTTCCTTTGAGATTTAGCCTTCTATTTTTATTAGCAGTCTTGACGACACCAACATGCATACCAATGACATCAATCCTATTATGGAGAACAACTCTTCCCATTATTCTCATGATGAAGATGAGGCCTTAAGATTTCCTTGTATGCAAGCTCAAAAACATTCCCATTACTTTGAAAAATTTGAGCAATGGTTAGGACGAGAAAAATCTAATCCCAAGGTTATTACATTGTAAAAAGTTTGAGGAAAATAATTTATAATGATGAGCATGGTGTTAATATCCTGCGTAGTAGATCTCTCATATCATTAATAACAATTTAATGCCTATTAAATACTATGCTTGAGAGTTAGGTTTCATTCCACCTACCATTTGTGTTGAGACCTCCATGCCTATTTCTACCTCAATTCCTAGTGTGTCTACTTATCCTCCACCCATAATAACAACTTCCATGCAAAAAATCAATCCTACACATGTTAGCATTCCTAATCCTTCAAGTGTTCCATTTGTTTCTTTACCTTCATCAATGTCCACTTACAATAGCGTTCCTTTTTCATTGTCCATTGTTCCTTCCAATTCTCATAATGCTCAAAATATTTCAAACATGTCTCCTAGAACTCTTTCTATTGGTTCTACTATTAGTAGCCTGGTTCAAATTGTGTTTACCTTGCAACAAAGCATTTCTTCCATGACCCAATCCATGTTCAACATTCCTACTTGTGATATTGTTAGGCCTTTGTCCTTGGATATCGTATGTTTTGTTATTCCACAATACACATGGGGATTCCTCATCTTGAGACTAATAATGTTAAAGGGGATCCTTTTAACCATGTCAAAACCTTTCAAACATTATGTAGTTATTTCTCTCATGATCATAATTTCATGGCTAATTTTTTACTATATCATTTCAAGATAAAGCCTTTGCAATGGTATTGTTTTTTTCCTCCTTATTCTATTGACTCTTTTCAAAAACTTGCTAATGCTTTCATCCAACAATTTCAAAACAATATTGGTCCTAAGATTTCTTCAACATACTCAATGCATTGTAAATATGGTTTAAAATAAAAGTGAATGATTTGATTGGTATATCTAAGCATTTGGGTGCTCATATTTCTTATCCAACACCTGATATTAATGTACAACATATTTTCATTTCTAATTTAGAAAAGACATTAGAGATAATAGTATGATTTCTAATTTTTCTTCTTTCACTCAATTATGTGCAAAGATTCATTATTATTAGTTTAAAGTGAGTCAACTTGAGAGAACCACTCCAATGGCTCTGGTTGATAAGATTGATGCAACACCTAAAAAATTTACAATAATTCAAAAACCAAAGAACTTCATTAAGATCAATAATTCATCCAAGAATGTTGATCATCAAGAGGTGGCAACATCAAAATGTGTGGCTCTTTTTTCATCTATTTTTAGACCTTCTAGTAATTTTAGTTATATTCCTTAATCTTTGCATAATGTGATGTTGAAGATGATTAATGCTAAACTGTTAACCCTTTCTCCTATTAAGCCAATTGATGCATCCAAACATTTTCCTAATTCCTTTGGTCATAAATGTTTTTTCCAATACCATCGTCAACCTGGTCATGATACTAAAAAGTATTTCCATTTGAAGTGTATTATACAAGACCTCATTGAATCTAATTCTATATCTATTCAGGGTGTTAATGATCAAGGAAACAAATCTGTACCACTTCCCAACCAAAAATTGTAAATCTATTCCAGCCATTTTCCATCTCATTCGACCACTAATGTTTATATTACCCTATCTTTTCCTTCTTCTATTGAAATTGTTGACTACAATGATAAGTGTGTTTAAGATGGTAATATTTTCAGCCTCATTGATCAATCCCTAGCCGAACCTAAACCCAAATTAAAACTTGAAATTTGCACTATCATTTACCCTAGTGAGACAACTAAGGTGCTCGATGGTCCTCTTTACATTGGTGCAAAGGTTAATGATCTATATTCCCATGGTGTTCTTATTGACCCTACTTGCATGGTGAATGTCATAACTGAAGAACATTTTTGCAATAAACAATTGCAATGTGATTCCTATGATAAATCTAATGTTACGATCCTAACCTAACAATGGTTTCCTTTATCCTACTAGTTATTCTATTACATTTCTTGTAGAAGTTGGTGGTACAAATTTAGATGTGACCTTTATAGTCATCCCAAATTTTGAATAGTTTCAAGTCAAACTACATCTTCCTTGGCTTAAATCCATGAAATTGTTAGCCCTCCTATCTATAAATATTTGAAATTTCCTCACAATGGATAAATCATGATTGTTAATCATAGTCTTTATCAACCTTCAGTGCCTCAAAAATCTATTGACCTTGATTTCTTTTGGCCTTCTATGGCTCAACCAACACAACCCTATAGAGATGATCTCTTTCAATCATATCATAAGTATAAAATTTAAAATATTTGTGATCTTATCAATTCTTAGGATTTTCCATCTCCTTTTCCTAGACATAGACTTCTCCCTATACCATCTACACTCCCTATATATTAGTTTGGTCAGCCTCTTATATCTTATAAACATTTTGTTGATGCTATTTCTCAACCCAGTGAGGTTCCTTCTTCTCTTCCACCTAAAGAAAAAAATGCTCAATGTTGATTGTTCATGGACCAAATTAATTTTTTTATCAAAACTAAGCGTAACCATTAAGTTCTTGATTTTCAATGTAAACGTCATGCTATATCCCATCAACATGCTTCCTTGAAGTGTTTCTTCACCTAAAACACCTAATGATGCTTTAATTCCCTTTGACCAGCCTATGCTTGAACCAAAGGAATACGTTAACTTAATAAGGATGAAATTGAATAAACATAATAATTCTACTTGTATCTTAGATTCTATTGCAAATAATTTGGATGAAGAAGATACTCTTGATGATGATGTTTTTAATGCACCTAATACAACTAATGATGATATTCACACTAGTGAGTCTAATGATATGTATGAGCTATTGATGTTAATCATGATTTACTAGCTATGTTTTCACAATAATTATCTCTTGGTCATATTGATAAGAAAAGTGACACTTCTTTACAACATGGTCCTAGTTTAAATCTGGTTATTCTTCAATCTACCTTGATTGATGTTTCTCCTCTTGCATTTTTTCCACCTTCCCTAAACACTACAGATTGAGATGGGTGGACATGCGATATTATTTACTAGCTCCTCTTGTGCAGTGGACTCTTTGTGTTTTCTTGTTGTAATGTGCTTCCCCTATGATGTACTACTTGATATATGTTTTGTTTAGATTTCTTTAGATGACCCTTGTTTCTCCATTGGAGTAAGGTAATAAAGGAATTGATTGATGAACCATAACTGATTGAATGTTTTAAGATGTTAAGTTGATGATCACCGAAATGTAGAAAGATAATGCAAGACATTAAATCTATTAATGAATTGTATTGTCATTGATGTCAACTTGATATAATCTAATTGGTTGTATACATAAGTGTCAAAGAATTAAAATAACCAGAGAGATAAAGGTTATGCTATCAGTAATGCATAAAAGTTCAGTAATCACAAAGTGACAACATACACTGACAGACAGTACACACCGACGGATAGAAAACCCCAAGAGCAAAGTTATAGTGATGCCTGAGCAAGCAACTCGATAAGTATTACCAATGAGAAGAATAAAAAACATTACCTGATGGACAAAACTTCTCAGTGTTACCCGACGGACAGACAACCCTGACAGAGATGCATGGGGAAGAAATGAAGTGTTGACCGAGCTAACAAAGAGTTAAAAAACCAAAAAGAGCTGAAGTTCAGAAATGGAAAAATAATTAGCTAGCAAGAGCTAAAGATGGATTTAACTGCTTGCTAATATTGTTTTCATCGACAAGTTAGAAGCCAAAGATAAGATAGATTTTTTAAGTAGTTTTATTCCAATTGTCAAGGAGAGATCTACAAGATAAAACAGAAGTAAAGCTTTAAAGAAAGAAAGGCTATCATTGTGGATCACGCCAAGAAAAATAAATTCAAGTACTTAGAAAATTTTAAATCATGTCTATAAAGAGACAAGCTAATTCATTATGAATTAGGGGAGTGAATAGAGAAGAGGATGTTGAAGAGAAATTGATGAAGAAAGACTTCAATCAGACCTGATCAATCAAGCTGAAGAACAGAGCTAATTTTGTATACACCAAGCAATAGAGAAGCATAGCATCACCAAAAAAAAATAAGTGGAGCAAAGGTATTGAAAAGATACATTGATCAGAAATGTATTATGAGCTTACAATAGATCTGAAAATATGCAAGTCTATAGTTGTATATGTGAAAAAATCATTTATTATTTCAATTTAACCATTGGTTCAAAAATTCTCTTAACTGATCAGGACTTAACAATCCTTTATATATTGAGATACACCCCAAGGAGTATCAAAAGGTTTTTTAATGAAGATATCACAGAGATGCCAGATATCAATTGACAAACTACACAGGGTTTGGTCATAAAGGTAGCATAGAGATGCCAGATATCAAGTGACAAACTATTCTACTTAAATCCTCTAACAAGGTCACATATAACAATGTGTTTGTAACCTTTAACAAGGTTGGCTCTTCATCTAGCTCACTTCAAAAGAGTGAAAATTTTGGGTTACTGGTCCCAAGTGGTTTTTCCCTTAACAGGGTTTCCACATTAAAAATACATGTGTCAATGTGTTTATGAGTAATTACTTTAGTGTTTTGCATTACACATAACTAAATCTAGATTTATCAGTATACATTAAGCAATTTAGTGTATTTCACTAAATGAAAGACCGCTAATCGGTGAACTTTAAGAATAAGGTTTAAACAGTGAACTCTGAACAATAGTTTTTTGTTAAGGTTATTTCAAGGCATTCATCTTATAGGACTGAGGATAACTAGAGGCTTAATATCATGGTACTAAGTTTTTTGGGTTGATTTATTGGAATATTTTTAAGGCCATTGATTCACCCCCCCCCTCTCTTATTTATTCTAACAATTGGTATCAGAGCTTGTGTGCTTAGAAGGAAGTTTTCAAGACCAAAGAAAAAGATCACAAGATGAGCATATGAGATGTGCCCAAGTTGAAAAAAGACAAATTTGCATCATGGAAAAGAAAAATAAGACTCCACCTATCAGGTATTGGTAATGGTGTTACTCAACACCTGGATATTGAATATGTGTTTCCTAAAAGACCTCACACAATTGATCAATTAAGAGAAAAGCATGAGCATAATTGCATGATGATAGAGCTTGCTTCCTCACTATCTGATGCTGAGTTTGAAGATGTTGAAACATGCACCTCTGCAAAGTAAATGTGGGAAAAATTGAAGCTGGTACATGGAGGAGATGATAATGTACTAAGATCTAAGGAAAAAAGCCTAAGAGGGAGGTTTGATGACCTAAGGATGAAAGAAGGAGAAAATATCACTCAGTATAGCTGCAGAATAAAAGAGGTAGTCAATTCTATCCAAGGAGTTGGAGGTGTACTTGAAGAAGAAATAGTGGTAAGTAAAATCCTAAGAACCTTACTACCTATATATCCTATTAGAGTATCTTCTATACAAGAAATGAGAACATTAGCAAACAATAATGTTACTCTAGATAGTCTGATTGGTAGACTAATTTCATTTGAGATGAATAACTTTGATAACAGTGTCTTACCATCTATAGAGTTTTCATTCAAATATTATTTGAAAATAAGTAATTCAAGTCATAAACAAACTATGAGGAATGATAGTAAAAGTGATAGTGATGACCAAGGACTTGATGAGATTTAAGTATTAATGGCAAGAAGATTGTAGAGAGGCAAAGGTAGATACAAAGGTAAATTACCACTTGTATGTTTTAATTGTAAAGAGATTGGACACTTTGCTGCAAGATGTCCTAACAGAAGAAAATATGACAGAAGTAATGACAACACATATAAAAAGAAGTTTGATAGAGGTGATGACAAAGATTACCAAAGAAAATAAAAATATGATAGAAGAGATACATGAGACTATAAGGACAAAGGGAGGAAAGCTTGTTACCTAGTTGAGAACAGAGCTGGAGACACTGACACCAAATTTGATGAAGACATTGAGATGGTATTTGTGGACATGAAGGATGATTCAGACAAAGAAGAAAGGTATGTAGAGACTGCACTCATATCTAAGGTTAGTAAGAATGATGTCTAGATTATAGATTTTTGCTTCACTCACCACATGACTTGTGATAAACAGAAGTTTGAAACTTTTGAGTACTATAATGGTGGATCAGTAAGAAAGGGTAATGAGTGACCTTGTCCAATTGAGGGTAAAGGAACCATAATGTTGAATAACCTAATCAAATGTGAAAATGCATACTGGGTAATAGGACTTAACTATAATCTATTGAGTGTTTCAAATCTGAATAACATAGGTCACCGAGTAGCATTTGAAAATAAGAAGGCAAATATCTTCAATGAATTAGGAAGGCTGATCAGAACTGGTGAACAAACAAAAGGTAACCTTTTCTATCTTGGTGATATTAACACCACTTGTTTAATGGATATAAATGAAGACATATGGTTAGGTCATAAGAGATTATGTTATGTGAATTTTGAAAATATGATAAAGATAAGAAATAAAAAGAGAGTAAGAGGCTTACCGAGCATGTCAAAGCCGAAGAAAATCATGTGTAATAATTTTTGAAAAGGTAAGATGACAAAGTCTATTTTCAAGAGCAAAGCCCATACATCTAATGCAATTCTAGAATTAGTCCATATTGATCTATGTGGACCCATGAGAACAAAGAGTTACTATGGAGATATATATTTCATTCTCTTTGTATATGATTATTCTAGAATGATGACAGTTATGTTCTTAAAAGAAAAATAAGAAGCATTCAAGATGTTTAAATGGTATAAAGCTATGGTAGAAAAACAAAGTGGTAAGGAATTAAAATGCTTAAGGTCATATAGAGGAGGGGAATTTATTTTAGATGAATTCACTAACTTTTGCAATGAGCATGGAATTAAAAGATGGGTTTTTGCAATAAGAACACCACAACAAAATGGGATTGTTGAAAGGAGAAACAGATCCATTCTTGATTGTGCAAGAACACTGATGATAGAGAAAAGCATCACTCAAAATTTCTAGAGGGAAGCTGTCAGTACTATTGTCTACACATTGAACAAAGTACAATTGAAGAAAGACACCAAGAAGACACCCTATTAGCTATGGTATGGTTACACACCCAATGTAATTTACTTCAGAATTTTTGGAAGTCAATGTTATATTTTGAAAGATGATATAAATGGAAATCTTGACTCCAAAAGTGAAGAAGGAATCTTTCTAGGGTATTCCACAAAAAGAAAGGCTTATTAGGGCCTTAACAAGTCCTCTAACAAAATCATTGAAAGTGAAAATGTCAAAATAGATGAATATGCAGAGAAAAATGACATGAAAAGCATAAAAGAACTAGAGGACTACAATAGGTTTGTTTACACTAAAGAACCTGACACTCTACCCAAGCAACATTGTATCTCTCCTGAGCAATAGAACATTGCACCCGAGCATCAAGCTGCAAATACGAAAAATCAGGAAAATACTCAAGATGATGTTTGGAGTGATGGATATCATAATGAAGGTCAAGCTGATGATTAGAATGATGAACACATATCTGAACTAAAACTTTCCAAGTATGTCAAAAGACACCATCCACCGAATTAGATCATAGAAGACAAGAAGGTTGGAATGAGAACAAGAAGCAAGTCACTAAACACCAGATGTTTAATTTGTGATTTTGAGCCTAAATCTATTAATACTGCACTTGAAAATGAAGAATGGGTAAGATCTATGAATGAAGAGATAGAAAATATTGAGAAGAAAAAGACATGGACACTAGTACTGATACCAGATGAAAAGAATGTCATCGGTATCAAATGGATATTCAGAAACAAGTTGAATGAGAATGGAGAAGTCACAAGGAACATAGAAAGGTTAGTATGCAAGGGGTATGCACAAGAGGAAGGTATTGATTATGGAGAAACCTTTGCACCCATTGCTAGACTATAAGGAGTTAGAATACTACTTTCTTATGTTGCATTCAAAGGATTAAAGGTATCCCAAATGGATGTCAAGTCCACATTGTTAAATGGAATACTAGAAGAAGAGGTATACATTGAACCAGAAGGGTTTGTTGATCCATAGAAGAGAAACATGGTATGTAGACTACATAAAGCCTTGTATGGATTGAAACAAGCACCTAGAGCCTGGTATGAAAGACATCACTCCTATCTCATAAGCATTGGATTTATAAGAACAAGTGAAAATAGAAATTTGTATTTAAAAGAAGATATTGATAATAATAATATTCTGATTGCTGAAATATTTGTTGATGATATCATATTTGGGGGTAATGATATGTTATGTAAATATTTTGCTAATGAAATGAGAAAAGAGTTTGAAATGTCTATGTTTGGGGAGATCAAATTCTTTCTTGGTCTACAGATTCTTCAACAAAATGCACACACACACACACACACACACACACACACACACATATATCACACAATCCAAATAGATCAAGTAAGTGTTGAAGATATTCAAAATGGAAGATTCCAAGCCAGTTGGAACACCTATGGAAACCATATGTAAGCTGACAAAGGAGGATAAATCAAATGAGGTAAATCAGACTCTATCTAGATCAATGATTGCCAAACTAATGTATGTTGTTCATACTAGACCAGATATAGTAGATGTATTTGGAATAGTTTCTAGATTCTCTGCTAATCCCAAAGAATCACATATGACTACTATCAAGAGAATTCTGAGATATCTAAAGAACATCGAAGACTATGGATTATGGTATAACAAAAGGGGAAATTTTGAGCTTCAAGTCTATACAGATGTTGATTGGGCTGGAAATTTAGATGACATGAAGAGCACAACTTGAGGAGCATTCTTCATGGGTGACAGACTTCTCACATGGATAAGAAAGAAGCAAGGATGCATCTCATAGTCTACTACATAAGCAAAATATGTGGCTACTACTGCAAACTTATCTAATATTGCATGGATCAAACAATTATTAGATAGTATGAATATGAAGATTCTTGAACCAGTAATTATCTTTTATGATAATACCTATGCAATTAACATTTCAAAGAATCCATTCATGCATGATAAGACTAAGCATATTTCTATCAAGTATCATTACTTAAGAGAACAAGTGCAAGAAAAAGAAGTGATACTAGAATATGTTCAATCCAATGAATAATAAGCTGACATATTCACCAATCCATTTCCTAAAGATACATTTGAGTATCTAAGAAAGAGACTAGGAGTCCAACCCTTTTCTATCAGTCAATAAGCTGACTAGGGGATTGCATCAGCCTATACACAAATCAGAAGATCATTCATGTTGATGCAAACAAAGAAATGAACTGCAAAGATACATCTGTACACAGTAAGGTACAAATCTACACTAAAAACCAGAAGTATTTATTGGCTAATACATAGCTATGTTGCTGATGGGAGGGAAATTCAAGGAATATATTAAATAAAGAGTATGACTTTGGAATTTTTGTCAAAGGGAGAGAGATTCTACAGGAGAGATGTAACATGTAAGGGTAAAGAGATGTAACCATTAAGTGAGAGAAATTACATATGAAATATGCAGCATGATTATCCTAAGGGAGAGATGACCTAAGGGAGTGATGACTTAAGGGAGAAATTATTTTCAAAGGAAAAAGAGATGATCAAGGAGAGGAACAATCAAGGGACAACATAGATTAGAAACATAAGCTACAACAAAGGGAGAGATAGAAGCTGCTACATCTATCTAGTGAAAGGATTGAAGATTGAAGAAAGCACTCTGCAAGAAACAAATCTAAGCTATATAAGCTTACCGAGAGCCACACATTTGTATTGGTTATAGAACAAAAATTTTGGTAGTTTGATGAGCTACAATATATTTCATATTGTATTATTAATAATATAGTATGATAATGTAGTGTGTTTCCATCAGTGCCAAAGAGAGAGATTGATGAACCATAACTAATTGAATATTTGAAGATGTTAAGTTGATGATCACCGAAACGAAGAAAGATAATACAAGATATTAAATCAGTTAATGGATTGTATTGTCATTGATGTCAAATTGATATAATTTGATTGGTTGTATACATAAGTGTCAAAGACTTCAAAGAAAAAGATAGATAAAGTTTATGCTATCAGTAATGCATAAAAGTTCAGTAATCACAAAGTGACAATAGGCACCGACAGACAGTGCACACCAATGGATAGAGAACCCTGAGAGAAAAGTCATAGTGATGCCCGAGAAAGAAACCTTACAATTATTATCAATGAGAAGAATCACAAGCATTACCAATGAACATAACTTCATAGCGTTACCCAAAAAATAGACAACCCCGACGGAGATGCCCGGGGAAGAACTGAAGTGTTGACCAAGCTAACAAAGAGGTAAAACACTGAAAAGAACTGAAGTTCTGAAATGAAAAAATACTTAGTTGGAAAGAGATAAAGATGGAGTTAACTGGTTGATAATATTGTTTTCATCGACAAGTTAGAATCCAGAGATAAGCTAGAGTTTTAAACCCATTTTATTCTAGTTGTCAAGGAGAGATCTACGAGATAAAACTAAAGTAAAGCTTTAACGAAAGAAAGGCTAGAATTGCGGATCACGCCAAGAACAAGAAAGTCAAGAACTTAGAAATGGTTAAATCATGTCTATAAAGAGACAAGCTAATTCATTATAAATTAGGGGAGTGAATAGAGAAGAGGATTCTGAAGAGAAACTGATGAAGAAAGACTTCAATCAGACCTGATCAATAAAGCTAAAGACCACAGCTAATTATACGGACACCGAGCAATAGAGAAGCATAGCATCACCAAGTCGAAAGAAGTGGATCAAAGGTATTTAAAAGATACATTGACCATAAAGGTATTATGAGCTTACAATAGATCTAAAAATCTGCAAGTCTATAGTTGTATATATGAACAGATCACTTACTGTTTCAATTTAACCATTGGATCAGAAAGTCTCTCAACTGAGGAGGACTTAACAATCCCTTATATATTGAGATACATCCCAAGGAGTATCAAAAGGTTTGGTCATTTTGATAGAATAGAGATTCTATATACCAATTGACAAACTACACTGGGTTTGGTCATAAAAGTAGCATAGAGATGCCAGATATCAAGTGATAAACTATTCTACTTAAATCCTCTAACAAGGTCACACCTAACAGTGTGTTTGTAACCTTTAATAGGGTTGGATCTTCACCAAGCTCACTTTAGAAGAGTGAAAATTTTTGGGTACCGATCCCAAGTGGTTTTTCCCTTAACATGGTTTCCACGTTAAAAATGCATGTGTCAATGTGTTTATGAGTCATTAATTTAGTGTTTTGCATTACACATAACTAAATCTGGATTGATCGATATACACTAAGAAATTTACTATATTTTGGTAAATGAAAGACTGCTAATCATTAAACATTAAGAATAAGGTTTAAACAGTGAACTCCAAGTAGTAGTTATTTGTTGAGATTATTTTAAGGCCTTCATCTTATAGGACTGGTGAAAACTAGAGGCTTAATATTGTGGTAACAAGTTTTTTGGGTTGATTTATTGGAATATTTTTAAGGCCACTGATTCACCCCCCCCCATCTTAGTTATTCTAACATTGATCAGTTGTGGAATTTCTCTATTTATATCTCACTTCTTCTATATGTTGTTACATATTTTATCGTGCATGTGCCGCTATTTTGAAATGTGCCTTTTTGTTTCCCAATTGGGGATGATAAAAAATGGTAGCTACCTATTCTTTTTGGGCTTCGTGATTCTGGCCCAAAAAGACTCTTCTTCGTAAGTCTTATGTGATGTTGTTCCATTGTGCTTGTAGTTCTCCTACCTTTCAGGAATGATGAATTTTCATTTTGATATACTACCTCATGTATTATCATATGTTTATAATGACCCTAGAGTTAGTAGATCCCTTCCGTCCTTTTTTTCATGTTTTCATTTCCCTTGTTTTTTACTTTATTGGGGGCATATCATACTGTAAATGTTTCTTTTTACTATATGTATGCTTCGTTAAAGCCATTTCTCTCATTAAGGCATTTGTAATTGCATTAAAATGGGGGCGTTCACTTCACTCCTTGTTTCACATTCTTCACACACATACACAATGATTCAATGCAACCTCTCTTTCCTTAAGGAATGATCCTTTTTTGGGTTGACTAGAAGAACACAACTTTCTATACTATGAATTGTATTTTTGTAACCCTTTTTTTGTGTGATCCATAGTAAGGAAATACCTCTCTCTCTCTCTCTCTCTCTCTCTCTCTCTCTCTCTCTCTCAAAAGGTTTAACAATCCTTTATATATTGAGATACATCCCAAGGAGTATCAAAAGGTTTGGTCATGAAGATAGAATAGAGATTCCAGATACCAATTGAAAAACTACACTGGGTTTGGTCATAAAGTTAGCATAGAGATGCCAGATATCAAGTGATAAACTATTCTGTTTAAATCCTCTAACAAGGTCACACCTAACCATGTGTTTGTAACCTTTAACAAGGTTGGATCTTCACCAAGCTCACTTTAGAAGAGTGAAAATTTTGGGGTACCGGTCCCAAGTGGTTTTTCCCTTAACATGGTTTCCACGTTAAAAATACATGTATTAATGTGTTATGAGTCATTAATTTAGTGTTTTGCATTACACATAACTAAATCTAGATTGATCTATATACACTAATAAATTTACTATATTTTGGTAAATGAAAGACTGCTAATCATTAAATATTAAGAACAAGGTTTAAACAGTGAGCTCCAAGCAGTAGTTATTTGTTGAGATTATTTTAAGGCCTTCATCTTATCGGACTGGTGATAACTAGAGGCTTAATATTGTGGTAACAAGTTTTTTGGGTTGATTGATTGGAATATTTTTAAGGCCACTGATTCACCGCCCCCCCTCTTAGTTATTCTAACATTGATTAGTTGTGGAATTTCTCTATTTATATCTCACTTATTCTATATGTTGTTACATATTGTATCGTGCATGTGCCACTGTTTTGAAATGTACCTTTTTGTTTCCCAATTGGGGATGATAAAAAATGGTAGCTACCTATTCTTTTTGGCCTTCATGATTCTGGCCCAAAAGACTCTTCTTCATAAGTCTTATGTGATGTTGTTCCATTGTGCTTGTAGTTCTCCTACCTTTCAGGAATGATGACTTTTCATTTTGACCTCATGTATTATCATATTTTTATAATGACCCTAGAGTTAGTAGATCCCTTCCGTCCTTTTTTCATGTTTTCATTTCCCTTGTTTTTAACTTTTTTGGGGGCATCTCATACTGTAAATGTTTCTTTTTACTATATGTATGCTTCGTTAAAGCCATTTCTCCCATTAAGGCATTTGTAATTGCATTAACATGGGGGCATGCACTTCACTCCTTGTTTCACATTCTGCACACACATACACAATGATTCAATGCAACCTCTCTTTTCTTAAGGAATGATCCTTTTTTGGGCTGACTAGAAGAACACAACTTTCTATACTATGAATTGTATTTTTGTAACCCTCTTTTTGTGTGATCCATAGTAAGGAAATACTCTCTCTCTCTCTCTCTATATATATATATATATATATATATATATATATATATATATATATATATTCTAAGTGGTGCCTCCTTAATCTTGGTTTTGGATTTGATGAGGACTTAAGTCACTTCGGGGCTTGATGTTTTTTTTTCTCCTTGACCTTGACAAGATTAATCTTATGCATTGCTCTACTTTATCATGAGCATGAGTTTATCTCATAGTCCTGCTAAAGTGGGAGCTAAATGTATTGTCATAAAAAGTTAGCACCCATGATTGGATGCTTTATTGGGACCTATTAGACCACTTTTGGTGATTTCAAGATCTCAATGTTTGTTATGCTTGATCCTAGCAAGTTAATTCTTATTTCCAACTCCTTTTTACTATCCTTGACCTCCAATTAAAATTTTGGCTGATTTCTTATGGGACAAGTAACTAATGGAAACATGTCCCTAGGTTTTGGGGCCCAAATTTTACCTGGAGCACGATGCTGGGGTCTTATCAGTAGATTTTATTATGTGGTCATCCTAGATCAATTTTAAATTCTAAATGATGAAGCAAGTATAAAACCCCCTTATCTCTTCTCACTTTGATATACATGATCAATACCATACTCAAGCATTTTGCAATCAAGTTATCAAGATTTTCATGTAAGCAAGAGTAATTGGATTCAAGATTTGAAATAAAGCACCCAAGATCATGATCTCCAAGTCTCTAATTATTCAAGGTCATTCAAGCCAAAGAAAATAATATCCATTTGATACAAGTTTCTCTCGCATAATAGCCAAGTAGAGTAATTCTCAATCGAGCAAGAAGATTCATTCTTCCATCTTTCTTCTCTCCCCTTGTTTTCTAGTGACTATCAAGCATATCTATATTCAAAATATAGGAGTTCCATTCATATATCTATGCATTAATGAGGGTATCCTTGATTCTACATCATATTCCAAGGTCAAATCTTTGGATTCCAATTACATTAAAGAATCTCTAAGGGTATGATAGATTACTACATCCATCCATGAGGGTTTATGCAAGGTGAATCTATTATTTACCTTTATATTTAATTTCCATTATGTAATTTCATTTCATTTCTAATATTGACTTCTGAACCGACATTTGACTAGGGAAAACCCCTTTAGACAACCTTTTCCCTATTTTTCTATGTGCAAGAATAGGTTAGAGATCTAAGATCTACCATAAATTTTATGGATAGATCAGGAGTAGTTGGACGATCTATAAAAAAAATTTAATGAAAAAATAGGGAAAAGTCACCATTCCCATAATGTCCCTAGTACATGTTACCATTTTCATCATGTACCCTTCATTTTGAGATCAAATTTTAACCACGGGTTAGATCTATCTTCTAGTTACCATTTCTATAAATTTATCCTCACTATCTATCTTCTAGCTACTGTCTATTTTTACTAGTTTTTCAGTAGCTCTCCTATTTCATAATTTCTATTACTACATTTCCTCATTCTCATTTCATCAATCTCATATTTTAGTGGATTATCACTATCCAACTTAATATTTGAGTCTCCTCTTGAACCTAGTGGGGCATCATCCTTTCAAAATGAGTATTTAATAAAAAGGAGAAGTGATCTTACCTACCTATTCCATTGCTTCTATTTTCACCACACATAGGGACGAAAAATTAACACCTATAGAGAAAACCATCAAGAGATATCTAAACTAAAACACCACACAAACTATTCAAACAAGTCTACCAATTTGAATAGCCTAAAATGTCATGGAAAATAAATCCAAGGCATTCTCCAAGCATGTCCAAACTATCCTGATAGTCATCCTTATTGTCGTCCAAACAATGCATTATTTTATTTTTCAAATAATTAGTTTAGGGACTTGCACACATGATAGTGCAATATTCACAGTGCCTAATCATTAAGTGAAGAGCTACAAGTAGTCATCAACTCAAATAATTTTTCAATAAGGTCTTCAAATTATATTTCTTCCATATTCATATCTTCGAGATAACCTACAAATTTCCTCAAACACTATTCAAATCTTATTCATAAATTAATGTCATGGAAGTAGTAACTTCCTTAGTCATTAATCAAAACTTATTTATCAATAAAATTCATAGCTTTAGTAAATTGTCACATGAATCTTAAACCACTATTCAAATCCTCTTAATCAGTTTAAGTTATAGCCTCTACAACCATCCGTTCTATGCAGACTCTTCATCAATACAACACCAAAGGTTGAAATCAATGATAACACAAATAAAGTGTTAGGAATATGTAGTGATCCTTCTCTATTATGGAAGATGACTATGTAAAAAAAATTATAAAATTCTCTATTATGGAAGATGACTATGTAAACAAAATTAGAAAATTCAATATCTAGGGAAAGATAGAGAAAGGAAATACTTTTATACATGTACAAATATCCCGAGGACTAAGAAGTCAATTCTAAGACCAAATTTAGGAAATATAAACAACAACTAACCTATAATTAAAATTTCAGCCCAAAATAGGAGGTTAGGGGCGACTAGGAGGGTTGGAGTTACCAAGAGGTCAAGGGCAAGTCTAGAATCCATTGACCATGTAATTTTTTATGAAACATACATCAAACTATCACTCTCAATAAGACCTTTTTTTATCTCCTTCCATACAAAAGCCACCTATTTCCTAACATAAAACAATAGCGAAAATGGTGCAGAGCACCCCAAGGGTTTCATTTGATGTAATAAGGTTGGATTCTTAGGATCAAACCAATGATGTTTGTTTGGTCCATTTTTGTAAGGCTAAGGGTCACAAAGGTATTTTATAAGCCTTGGATCTCCTTAGACCAATAAGAATTTAGTGTTAAGCATTGGATTTTGTGTAAAACCTAAACTTGCAAGGTCGGTAACTAACTATTGTTAATAAGTTACCGAGAAGTTTCAAGTTTGTGTCGTAATGGTCATGTTGGTTGTATTCCAAGTTCTGGTGTTTACCCTAAATTTTTTTGATATCTTCATAACTGAGAAGTGCACAAACTCTAAAAATATGTCCAAAGCTACAAGGTCCCTGAGAAAGTTCCATGTTTTTAGGTCAAAATCCAGAGAAATGGTAAGAAACCCTATCTTAGGTTCCATTATATGCAAAAGTGTCAAAAAACCCTAGATATGTTAGTCAGTTTTATATTTTAGAGTTACTTTTTGAAAAGCTTAAGTTATAAAAAAGTCATGTTATTTTTTAAGATTAGTCGCCCAGTCTCCTAATGTTAAACGAATATTCCATTTTATAAGGAGACTTAGAGATTCACTTTAGTTAGGATATCTCTAAAAAGAAAAGAATATACCTTATAAGTCATGATACATAGCGATAAGCCTTTGTTGTGAAGTCTCCCAATGGAGAAAATATGATCTGGTGACATGGAGACAAAGGGTTAAGTCGCGGTGTCATGCAATATATCATGCAGTTAGTAAACCATCATGAGACTTAGTGATTCCTACAGTCACGGAGTCTCCAAATTAGAACACAGTTAATGATGAGTTAAAAAGCTTCAGTCGCCATGTCTCCAGATAAAAGGTTAGTTAAGTAAAAGGTTTAGAGACTTGGCGACAAACTATATATTAAAATGAAATACATAGTGGTCGTGTTGTCGCTGTCAAAATTGATAAGTCAGCATCCTTTCTGCGAGTTGGAGACAAACAAGTAAACATGAGACATGTGTCCAAAATGAATAAAGCAAAAAGCATCAGTCACATGGTCTCCAAATGGAAAAGTATTATCTGGTGATTAAGAGACTAAAGATGTAAAGGTATATATATTACTATGGTCGCGTAGTCTCCAAATGTTTTAGGGTTTCAAGAATGTATTCAGCGACTTGACGGAGCCATCAGATGTAGAATAAGATAAGATCAAATGTAGTCACTGAGTCTCTATAAAATTTGCACAGAGTAAAAATGTTCTCGCAACATTGAGACTGAGCATTAGTCTCATAGTCTCCAAATTGAATTTAAAATGATAAAATAAAGTTTCATAGGCTTTGTCGCTGAGTCTCCAAAGGAAATATTAAAGAGAAGTTTTATTCAGCGATTAAACGACTAAGGGTTGTCACGAGGTCTCGTAAAAGGAAAGAAGCATTCAGAGACTTAGCGATCAGAGTTTAATAAATAAAAAGTAACCGTAGTCGTGAGGTCTCCAAATAAACTCAAATTTAGGCTATTCTTCTAGCAACTTGGATTCTTTTAGTCGCGTGATCGCCAGGAGTAAACTACAGTTAAGCCAAGGTAAAGGAAAATCATGCAGTCTCCAGGTCTCCAGAAGAAATTAGAGTTAGGAGATTTGATCAGCAACAAGGAGACAATGCGTAGTCGCTAGGTCGCCAGATATGAAGAGTGATAGTTATGACAAGAAAAAGATAAATGGAAATTGCTGACATGACAATATGGAGATTCATTGTCCAATAGAAATGTAGAAGATTAATAACTATGTGAAAAAGGTAGCTTACCTGCCCAATAAAGAGCCAATCATATCAAAATGTGATTTTGTTCAAAGTTTTATAAGGGTTTTTTCCTAAAATGTACTCATTTGAATTTGATTTCCAGTCACATTCATGAGCTATGGCTAGGATTTCAATTAATACCATAGCATGTAAACTTGAAGGCAAAAGTGATTGATTCCTCAATTATGAGCTGAGTACTTTGTGAAATTACCATAAATGGATGATCTTAGTTTTATTTTCATTTATCATGCATCTAGAATTTCAGAGTAGGAAGTTTGCTAGGTTTTCTATGTCTAAGAAGAAAGAATTATTAATTTAGTAAAATCTTTATCAATTCTCAAGGTGATTATTCAGTTTTCAGAGTTCTTGAGTTATTTCTCAGTGCACAAAGAAGGGTAAGGTGTTCTGGGAGAAGATTTGTTCCAATATCAGTGAAAAGGTGGTGGAGAACAAGACAAGATGAGTAAAATAGTTAGTCTATCATCTACCAGTGGGAAAAGCAATGATGTGGATGAAGATGCTAAGGGAAAGAGGAACTTCTCTAATGAGTTTTTGAAATTATTACCTGGATCTACACAAAACAAGAGGGAAAATGCCAACATATTGGCGGATGAGTACTACAATATCAGAGATGCCCAGACACCAGGGTCTACAAGTTTTTCTCTTTACAATTACTTTTATAAGAATGTTGATAAGGCCATACCAATATCAAACCCTTGGACTAGTGGTTTGGCTAGGTTAATAGTTCCTGATGTTTTCGTAGATGTAGACTTGTTTCTAGGTCTAGCAAACCACTATGACCCCTTGTCAAAGACAATTAAAAAGAGTGATGGTACTTCATTATTAATTTTGAATAGGAATTATTTTATGCAAGCCTTCAGCTTGTATAGTACCATGTCTACTCAGATTAACCTCACAAAGAAGGAGGAAAGATACAGGTTACAGCCTGGGATTGCTAGGAATCAATTACAGAAACATATCCTTAAAGAGGTCAGAAACCATATTGTCCCTTTACCAGGAACTGCACCTTATTGTTTCAAGGATTGACATTTTTATATCAAATACATTGCATATGCTTTGTGTAAGCTGATGGGTAGGGATGGAGGAGCTGAGAAGATAAATTTTGGGATTTTGATGATGGTTTTAGATCTACAAGATGTGCATTCCAGCACCAGCTATGACTACATTCAATATATCATTGACAGGATGCATGAAGGGTTTGTGGCCATATAGAAGAAGGATAAAGATCCTAAATTCTTACACTATTCTATTCTGATGCATCTTTTATTACATTTTAATTGTGGCATCATGGATGTAAACAATTTAAACCCCCAAAGAATTTTTTATGACCGGCCTAATCCTGTCCAATTTTGGATTAAGATATGGAATTTCACTGCCAAGGACTATGATTTCTGTGGATTTGAGAATTGGATTGTTTGCCCTTGATGCAGAGCTTGGGTGTCAACAAAACTAGACTTCCAGTGAAGGTGTTACAATTGCTGAGACCATGTGAGTATGTTGACAAGTGGGAAGGTGACCACAATTGGGGAGATTTTTATTTAGAGGAGAATTTCACTATGATCAGAGTGTATGGATGCTCACATCCTCCCCATGTCCTACCATATCATGTACCATCAAGAGTTGCAGCAATGGAATTTATTTTGCATCTTTTGTTAAATGATAACGAACATTTTGCACCACATAGGAAGGGGAAATTAACCCCTAGGTAGTTCAAGTTTTTTCAATTTACAATTGGCAAAGGTGCTATTGATTTAGTAAGTAAATGGCTGGAAAGTTGTAAGATGGGAGCAGCACGTTATAGATATATCGATCCAGAAGGATTCATTACAGGAGCTAAGAAACTCCTAACTCCTACCATACCAAATACATTTGTGCATGGTGATTGTGTGGAGGAGGATGCAACTAGGAATATAATTGATGAAGGAGAAGTGAGGGATAGAAGATAAAAAATCCAAGAGTTGTTGAATTTAGAAAAATGGATAAAAAGAAAAGGAATAGAATTTGGAGGATTTTACCCTGATTTGCCATATTTTGATAAAATCAAAGCTATGCTGGACAACTTTTACACACTCTGTGAACAGTTGGAAAGATGCCTAGATGTAAAAAAGGGAGGACAAGAACCTGAATATTCAGAGTCTGAATATGAAGATGAGAGTGAAGAAGAATATGTTAGTCCACCTCATATGGATCAACCAAAACAAAATGTTGTAGAAGCAATTTAGGTACATGGAGAAGGGGGACATATTATAGACCTAACTAAAGTTTCTCAGCCTGATGATATAAATGAGCCTGCTACCAAGAGGCAAAAAGTTGATCTTGGTTAGACATCTCATGATAAGACTTACATGAGAAAGGAAAGAAAAAAAGATAGAGTAAGTGCTATTGTTCCTGGTAACAAAGTATATGATCATAATTTAAGAAAGGAAATCAGGAAAGGAAAGAAATTCCAGCAAGAGGTAGAAGAAGGCATAGAGTTGCCCCTTAGAACATGTATAGATGAGAGATTGATCCATCAACAGCAGTTCTTGGAAGATGATAATTTCATTAAAACTAATCAATTCAAAGATTTCCTTAGATGGTGAAAGCAGGAACAGATCAGAGAGAAATTGAGAATAGCTCATGAAGAAGAAGTAACAAATGAGGCTCTCTTAGCTCTACAAACATATGATCCTAAAACTGAAGACATCACCCCTGAAGAAGCCACAAAATTAGTGTTGGAAAGTGGCATGTTGCTTGCTGAAGGCTGGGATTTAGCCTCAAAATTTATAATAAATCAAATAAGAAAGCAATCAGATTTAAAAATGACTACTAAGATCCAAATTGGTGATATGATCAAGGGATTCAGATATAGTCCAAATTCTCAGGCATTTTCCATGTGGAGTCTATGTCCTAAAGACCAGAAGCCTCAATTGTTGAATATTCAAGAGAGCATGGTGGGAAACCAAATGGTATGGACAGTTCAAAACATAGGTGATCAAGAGATTTCCCAAGTAATGACGCATTGGGCACATTTGAATGAAGATAAGACAAAGCAATTGTCTGAGAAATGTGGTATCCTGGTAGAGGAAGTTAGTGCCCTAGCCAAGGATAGAGAACTATGCCACATCAAGATTCATCAGCAAGATAAGGTAATTTCTAAATTGACTAAAAAATTGTTGGAAAAGCCAGAAGTGGTATATGTACCCTCAGAATTGCCTCCACATACAGAGGAAAAGGTTGAAACAAGGGAGGAAATAAAAACAAATGATATGGCTAAGAAAGATAATGAGACTGCCATAAATGCATTATTGAATATACTTCAACATAGGATTGATGTCTTAAAAGATAAAACTAATATATTCCTAAATGCATACAATAAATTACCTACTTTACATCTTGAGGTGATAGGGTACATGTCCATTATGACTCCTTTTTTCACAACATGGTCTTCCAGGATACAACTATTTGAGAGGTTGGCTTCTTTATAGCCACATAGGCTAGATCTGTCGGAGATTGTGACAGAGGTGGAGGATGAGATCAACAAAATAAATGTGACTTTACCTTTCTTTAAAGGTAAATTAAATTAGATAGAGGCAAAGATGAGCCTGTTTGGACTGAGTTTCAATAGATTTATTCCTCCACTTAAGGGAAAAGATGATCAGATTAAGGCCTTGGAGGCCTGGAGAAATGAATATGATAGAAGACTACCTTGTAAAGAGGCAATACTACAGATTCTGATCTTGATATGGAAGGTTTCAATAAGATTTTGGATGAGGCTTTTAAAGAAGAGACTGACATCAATAAATTCTTAGTTGATGTCAAAGGCATAACTGATGTAAGATGAGAAAGACAAAAAAGCACAATTGCAGAGTATCCAGAAATTTGATTGGCCTATAGAGTAGGATGTGACATCATGGGATTTGAAGACAAAACCGAAGAAAAAGAAGCCTGCTGAAATAGAAGAAGATGTCCTGGATGAAGAATAAAAAGGAACACTTGGCGCCTGATCATTGAACACAGGGAGGTTAGTAATCATAAAGGACAAGTGTTGGTTAGCCTAAAATGGTGGCCACTTGGTCTCAATAAAAATAAGTTATCCTGAGCACTATCAAACAAAGGTGCCAAAATTCATGTGAAGACAAAAGAAGATCAAATTTCATCCTTTATTCTTGTCTTCCCACCACTTGAAAATTCTTGTTTTTTGTCTTTTCTATGCTTTTTTAGGGTTAGGTTTCTTAAACCATCTGAAGCTTGTTGCATCCTTTCCTTAAGGATTCCAAGATGGTTTAAGACCTATATATAGATAAAATGTAATAATTTTGAAGAGAGATGAAATATATTGGCAAGCCAGACTTCTAGATTTCAGTTTGTGTTTTTTGAGCGTTTAGCCTTGATATGTATTGAAGCAGAAATTTATGAATAAAATATAGTGCAGCTTTATTCCATGTTGTTATTTTCTCTTTTCTTATTGAGTGTAATCTTTTATGTTTAATTTGTAAGGCATGTTAAGCATATTGGCTACAAGCTAGTTATCTAATTATTTTCAAGTTTCTTCTAAGGGGAGAATTAAACTTTGTGAGTGGTTTCAGAGAGTACAATAGTAATTGATGATTTGATATAACATTGTGGGAGTGACAGGGCAATTTGTAAGGCACTTTACCTGAGTTGTATGTAGGTTGTAAGGCATCCTACAGTACTTTTATTTGTTTATTTTCTGTGGATTTATATCTTTTGACTCTATAGCCCAAGGATAGGCACTGGTCTAGAACTAGTTTAGTAATCCATCATAATCCAAAATATTTAAAAATATTCAAAATCAATTACCTTCAGAGCATATATTTAAAATCTATTGTACTCACTTAGTTTATAGTTGGAATTTGTTTCTTTCTTTAAGAGAAAATCATATAGGTTATTCCTCCTAAATTCATAAGAATTGTAAAAGGAAAGAAAGATGAAATTCCTTATTATGTTGATGTCTATCATCATTAAGATAATGATTTGGATTGTTAAGCTCTTCCTCAGAATAATCATACTTATTTGCATTGTCATCTATATATCCATATAGGAATAGAGCATTCAGCACATAAGCAAAATCCACTCTAAAGATACTATCAAGTCAGTAATCAAACATAGGTAAAACTTGCCTGAGTCAGTGGATCTCAAAAAAGGAGGTGATAATAGGTATCTCCAGTGTTATCAAAATACCTCATCAATTAATGTTTTCTCTTCCTTGAGTCAGAATATCAAAGGCATTGGGAGTCATCATAGAGTTATTTAAGCATTTTTAGAGGCCCTGCAAGAAAAAACCCTAACAAACTGGTGACTCTACTAGGGAATCAAGTGATTAAAGATCATATCAGTTATAGTTGTCAAAATTTCCTTTTCTCATTCATTCCTAACTGTTTTTGGGTGGCGAATCTAAATAGAATCTCTAAGATCAGTACAAATTTAGTAAAATATCTTTCAAAATGAGTACTAGGTCAAGAATGAAAATAAATCCTGAGAAGGCGTTAGATGGTGGAATCCCATCATCCTCGAGGATGGAGATGTCCTAGAGGAGGAAAAGAAACCAAGTTAGCATTTATGAAACTCCTCCAAGAGGTAAAGAAAGTAATACTAGGAGAGATGTGATCAGTAATTAGCCTTCTCATGATGGAAATACTTCAGAATATGAAGAAGCTGCGAAGAGAGTATTAGAAACACCTATAGTTACTTCTACTTCTAATGAAAGAGAGGAAACAAATATATCTAGTTCAGATTCTGAAGAAGCTCCCTCTGATGAGCTTTTAAATGAGGAAAGACTTATCATGAAACAACTTTCCCTTATTCAACAAATGAAAAGGGAGAGAGAACCGAGAAAGAAAAAACATGAGCATAAGGATGTTGATAAGATTAAAAGAAGATCCTTAAGACATAAAAATATAAAAGGTACAAAGAGGTTTCAAAAGGACCAAGAAATACCACTTACTTATAAAGCTTCTAGTTTACACAAGGACAAAGGTAAGAAAAAAATGACTGAATACAAAAATGAAGAACCTAGGTTTCAGAAGCCTTTAACAGAGCAAATGTCTAAATTGGATATTGATTTAGAGAAATTAAGAATTGAAAAGGAGACCATGGAAAAGATGTTAGAAAAGGCACAAATAGAAGCTACAACAATTGAAATGAAGAAGAAAATAGATTTTGTGCAATCCTCCAAATATTTGGGAGTAGAGAATACTACAACTTTCAAAGCAAAAGCTACTACTTTTAAAGGGAATGATAGTTTTCAAATAAAACCATTGCATACTGAAAGGTATAAATAGTTTAACTTCATTGGTATCCTTGGATATCCTAATGCATTCCCAAAAGATGTGGGTGATATAGGATAAAATCTCCCAAAGTTTGCAGGTAACAATGTTATTTCTTGTGAAACATATTTAAGAAATTTCATTGATTTTGTTGATGATCTAAATATCACTCATGAGGATGTATTAATGAAGCTTTTTGTTCAGTCTCTAGTAGAAGATGCCAGAGAATGGTTTAGAAGCCTTTCTAATGGATCTATCACTTCCATGGGTGAGTTAATTGAATTATTTAAGGATCAGTATGGAGATAAAACAAATAAAAGCTTTTTGTTGAATGAATTCAATAACATAAAAAATGATTACAATGAAGAGGTCACTGATTTTAATACCAGATTTCAAAGAGCTATGCACAAGCTATTTCAGAAGATAAGGCTGGATGAAGATGTATGTTTAGCAAGTTATTTAAATGCCTTTGATTCTAAAATGGGATATGCTCTTAGGGATAAAAAAACTAGGATTCTTACTGATGCTTATAAGATAGCAGTGAATATTGAAATGAATAGAAGAGTGTCTGGTAAATTAAATAGGAGAGATGACTCAAGGTTTAGTAGGAGCAACCTAAAAGAACCAGAATATAAGAAATATAGGGCTCCTCAAAACAATAGGCCTTCTTACAATAATACATATAATACTCAAAATAGAATGCAAAACCATCCTTATGGAACTCAGTTTAAGGATGGGAAGCCTATTATTCCACCTAGAAAGGAGTAGACTGATAGCAGAACTCCAAACCCTCTACATAAGAATGTTGTCCATTTTTGTAATGATGATCCTTGTGTGAAGCCCCACATAACCCTGATTTTTGTATTGTTTCCTTAGATTTAAGAGTAAATGAAGAACAAGGAAATGATGAGGGTGAACAATGTGATCATAGTATGACAAATACTTATTCATGTCATGATATAGATTCTGAGAGTGAAATTGAAAATCATGATTCTTGTAGTTCACAAAGAAGGGTAGAAAGTCATCATCAACAAATTTTATCAGATAGTGAAGCAGAGGAAACTAATGACCATATAAGATGTTATGCTCAAAACAATCAAGGTCTTCCACTTATTAGAAAAGCTTCAGATGAAGAGAAAGCTAGGATTATTGCAGATTTAGTGAACAAGGCTAGAAACAACTACCATTTAAGAAATAGAGTACTGGGTGGTACTGGTAGTCAGCCATCAGGTGTCTTTATAAAAGAAAATAAAGTAGACACCAAGTATGTACAAAAAAAGGAAGCACCTGGGGAAAATGTAAATAAACATAAGGTCAAAATCATTACAAAAGCCTTAGAACCAAATGTTGTACAAGAAGGAGAATTAAAAAAGAAAGAAATAGGTACTCCTGTTCTTAAGATAGAAAGAAAAAAGTTAAAAGAACCAACTCTGAATGTACATATTGAGGAAAGTGACATTACTGTTGACAAATCAAAGTCCTCAGATATGAAATTTACTCCAGTAGACATGGGTCACTGTTTGTCCCAAATGACAGTAAAGGTGTCATTTCTAGAAATGATGAGAATTAAAAAACACAAGGAAAAGGTGTTGTCATTACTAAATAGTGTGCCCATAATAAAAGTCCAAAGTCCAGAGAATGTTGGCAAGAAACCAATTAACAAAGGGAAAGAGGTTGAGGTATTAACATCTGAGATTCCTCAAATTTTATTGAATACAACTTCTTCCCCAAAAGTTGTTGACCCATTTTTTCTTTCACTAATAATTAATGGAAAGATGTTAAAAAATTGTATGATTGATTCAGGAGCATCTAATACTATTATGCCAGTGGAAATTATGAGGTCAATGGGACTATAGGTTGATACTCCTCATGGGAGATGTCAAGCAATAGAATCTAGAGAAGTCCCTGTGATTGGTACCATTGAGGCTATGCCTTATAAATTAGCCATATGTCCTGATGTGGTAATGATTATGAATGTTCTTGTTGTTGATATACCACCACATTATGGCATGCTGTTGTCAAGAAGGTGGAGTGCCTCAATGGGAGGTAGTACACAAAGTGATTTATCATATGCTACTTTTAACATTGCTGGAGATAATGTTAAGGTGTCAAGGGAGGGTAGAACTCCACACATGATAGAAAGATTTGAAGACACTAACATTAATTGTTGCATTGATATGGATATGGAAAATTTCAGGATACAAAAGAGTGAACTTTATTATCAGAATGAAGAGGTTGATCCTCTGAATAAAGAGTTGATTGTACAAGGTGATGGATTGTGGAAAATGTATTTTTATGGGGCTTGCTCAAAAGAAGGATCAGGGGAAGGTGTATTACTGGTATCTCCATCAGGTACAACTTTTAAGTATTCATTTCTATTAGCCTCAACCAATGTAAAAATAATACTGTAGAATATGAGGCTTTGTTTTTAGGGCTTGAAATTGCCATCAAACATGGGATTAAATGTTTAAAGGTTTATGGTGATTCTAAATTGGTGGTAGCTCAAGTTAGATCCAAATATGCAGTAGAAAATGATAGATTAAAAATGTACAAGTATGCTATTTGGGATCAAATTGAAAAGTTTGATGCCTTTGATATAAGTTGGATAGAAAGGTCAAAGAATATAATGGCTGATTTTTTAGCAAATGTTGCTCTAAAAACTGATGATTTGACCTTACATGGGTGTCAATACTGGAAGTCAAGACAAGACCAGTTGTTCCAGATAACATTTACAACTAGCAGGTTTTTCAGGATAACCAAGATATTCTGAGATTTATTCAATGTCTAGACCATTATGAGAACCAGAGTATAGATTGTAATACTTTGCTAGAAAGCAATGATGGAAAAGACTATATTATGGGAAATGAGGTTGTCCAGTTAAGTTCTAATCAAATTCCTAGGGGTCTGGTTGAGCTCAAAGCATTGTTTAGTAGTCAACATAATGATTCAACAAAATTAAGCAATGCCAAGGTTGAGGATTTGGAGGAAATAAATTTAGGATCTCAAAATAGTCCTCAATTTGTTTATATTGGAAAAGGTTTAGACTCTCATATAAGGACAAATTTGATCAAACTGTTAAGAAAATATAAGCATGTCTTTGCTTCATCATATGAGGATTTGAAAGACTATAGAGAGGATATTTTTCAACATGAAATCCCACTAAAGTCAGATGTGAAACCATTCAGGAAAAATAAGAGGCCTATTAACCCCTTGTTGGCTCCTAAGATGCAGCAAGAATTGATGAAGTTGAAAGATGTTGGGATAATCCATCCAATCAGACACTCAACTTGGGTATCAAATCTGGTACCAATCAGAAAGAAGAATGGTGATATCAGACTATGTGTGGACTTCAAAAATTTAAATATTGCTTCATTAAAAGATAATTATTCCTTGCCTAATATGGAAGCAATGTTACACAAGGTGACCGGTTGTGAGTTGTTGTCTATGATGGATGGTTTCTTAGGATATAACCAGGTCTTAGTTAAAGAATCAGAATAGTACAAAACTACATTTACCACTCCATGGGGAACCTATGTTTATATTAGAATGTCATTTGGACTGATAAATGTAGGAGCAACTTTTCAAAGGGCCATGGATATTGCTTTTAAACAATTCATTGATTTATTTATGGTCATTTATCAAGATGATTTAACTGCATATTCTAAGAGAGTTGAGGATCACTGTGAGCACCTAGGTAAAATTTTCAATAAAGCCTTAGAATATGGTGTTTCACTGAATCCCAAGAAATGTTATTTTGCAGTAGAAGAGGGAAAGTTGCTTGGACACATAGTGTCTAAGGAGGGGGTAAGAATAGACCCTGAAAGAGTGGAAGCAATTCAGAAATTTATTGCTCCAAAGAACCTAAAAGGAGTACAATCTTTCTTAGGAAAGATCAATTTTGTCAGAAGATTTATAGAAAATTTTGTAGAGATTGTTAAACCTATTGTAAAGTTGCTAAAGAAAGATGCAAAATTTATTTGGAATGAAGAAGCCCAACAGGCATTTGAGAGAATAAAGAAAGTAGTACAAGAAGCTCCAGTTCTATAATCTCTAGATTATAGTAATCCCTTTTCTCTGTTTTCATTTGCATCTTATCATACAATTGTTTTTGTTTTACTACAAAAAGATGAACAAGGATTTGAACATCCAATAGCTTTTTATAGTAAATCTCTACAAGATGCAGAACTTAATTATGACATGCATTAACCAAGTGTATTTCTTTGATGATTAATTATCTTCATCTTGGCCATCGAGGGAAAGTGCCCACCGTCAAATCTATCTCTCGTCTGATATTTACCTCTAACTTTCCTCTGACTCATCTTCAACCTTGGTTACTGAATTCCTTTGCATCTCCAAGTCGCCAGATAAATTATCTAACCCTGGGTTCATTTTGAGATCAATTCCATGCTACATGATATAAACAAGATCTACATATATCGCTAGATCTCTAAAATATTTGAAGACTCTGACTTTTATCTAGCGATCATGCGTAGACCACACATCTTGAACTCAGTGAATGACCATGATTCTATCTTGAAAAACCTCTACTTGACCCTTAGTTATCTTTCTTGACTCTGAGTCTATCTAGAGATCCAGAGATAACAAAGTCTCTAAGTCAGTGAATAAATTCTTTACCTTGGGTTACATTTGGGGATGAAGCACAAGCCCTCCGATTCTTCTCAACACTGACAGTTCTGATTTGATCTTGGCTACCCCACCCTGGTTTAATTTTACTCGTGATTTATCTGGAGATTGTGTGACCAAAGGGATCTCCAAGTCGCCAGATGATTTTCTTAACTCGATTTTGATTACGATATTTTTCATAGACTACACAATGAGAACAGGGACATGAACTGATCAATGACCCTCATTAAATCACTAAAAAAATGAAGACTTTGACTATTATCTAGAGATCTAGCGCCAACCGCACATCTCTGATAAGATCAAAGACCCTCATTTAATTTTGAAACATTTTACTTAACCCTGAGTCTTTCTAGAGATATCGTGACCAAGAAAAACTACAAACCCTATCTTAACTCTGGTTAAATCATGAGATTTAGAGATAAGGCTATCTTTGAATCTCCTAATGCTTGTCTTGACCATAGTTACATCACGAGATCACACGCCAACCACACGATGAGATCTACATCCATGATCTATGCTAGGTCGCTGCATAAAAACTTGAGTTTGAACTTGATCTAGCAACGCAGCCCCAACAACACAGTAAACAATAGATCTACGGTGCACACGTAATCTCCAAAGGAAAAGAGCATATTCGATCTAATTTTGAGATTAAGAGATAAAGGCCAGGTTAAAAGTGCACATGACTTAAAAAATATTCTAAGTGGCTTGGAAAAGTAACATGAAATTAGAACAATTCTTGAGGGTTTAGGGTTTTTCCAAGAATTTGACAGAACAAGACTTAGGGTTTTAGGCCAGAGGCCAGAAAAAAATGCAGAGGCATGGATAGATTACATGAAACCTAGAAGAATTTTGCAAGTTCTAATAGAGTGATACAAAAGTACTCAACCTCTGATTTGGAGCTTTATGATATGGTGCAGTCACTTAGAAAGTGGAGACATTATTTTCTACTGAAGGAGTTTTTTGTGTTTACCAGCAACCATGCTCTCAGTTTCTTAAATAGACATGAAAATTTGAACCATAGACATATGTAGTGGATGTAATTTTTGTAATCCTAC
Organism: Thuja plicata; assembly: GCA_018584345.1. Classification (NCBI taxonomy): domain Eukaryota; kingdom Viridiplantae; phylum Streptophyta; class Pinopsida; order Cupressales; family Cupressaceae; genus Thuja; species Thuja plicata. The sequence goes on from MU225669.1 coordinate 2,869,068, forward strand.
ACCTTCACCATCAAGAACAAGAAAGGGATAGCCAACAAAGTAGAAGATGCTCTTAGCTGGAGAAATCTAACAGTGAAGGAGGTTCAGTTGGAAAGTGTAGGGATCTACTCTATGAAGGAGATGTACTTGACTAATGAATATTTCAAGGAGGCTTACCAAGTTTGCATAGATATGAGTGATCAGTATCATACTGAATTTTCTGATTTCTTTTTGCAAGAACGACTATTGTTCAGAGGCAATAATATTTGTGTACCCAAAGGTTCTATGAGAGAGAATATAATGAAGGAAAAACATTGTGGTAGTTTAGCAAGACATTTTGGAGTTGACAAAACTCTTGAACTTGTGAGGAGATTCTATTTCTGGCTGAAGATGCAGACATAGGTAAGAAAGTATGTGGAAGGGTTTTTTGTGTGTCAAAAATCCAAAGGTCACACTTCAAACGCAAGTTTGTATACACCTCTTCCAATCCCTATCAAGACTTGGGATTTGATAAGTATGGACTTTGTGGTGGGACTCCCTAAAACTAAATCGGGTTATGACAGTGTGTTTTGCAGCTATGGATAGATTTTCCAAAATGAATCACTTTCTAACTTGTAAAATAACCCATGATGCATTTCATATTGCAATAATATTATTTAAGATATTGTTAGACTTCATGGTTTTCCATTGTCCATTATTTCTGATAGGGATTCTAAGTTCATAGGAAATTTTTGGAGGACTCTCTCGAAGAGATTGGGAACAAATATATGTTTTTCATCAACTTATCACACTTAGTCAAATGGTAAAATAGAGGTGATAAATAGGTCTCGTGGTAACCTATTAAGATATCTTACAAAGAAACATGGAACTATTTGGGATACTATATTGCCACTGGCATTATTTTCATATAATGACTCGGTAAACAGGAGCACTGGCCTAAGTCCATTCGAGATTATTTATGGTTGACACCCACGAGGTGTCTTGGAGTTGAGAGATGTCAAAGAAATGGATAAAAGAGGTCCACAAGAAGAGGAATTTGTAGAGGTAATGAAAGAGATTCATCAACATGTACAAGACAAGTTGAAATATGTGACCGACAAGTATAAACATAATGCTAACAAGAAGAGAAGAGATTTGCAATATTAGGTGGGAGATATGGTAGTGATTCATCTGAAGAAGGATAGATAACCTAAAGAAAAGTACACCAAATTGATGATGAATAAGATTGGACCTTTCTGGATCCTCAAAAGATGTGGAAACAATGCATACAAAATCAATTTACCCTCTGATATTGGTTTGTCTCATATATTTAATGTATTTTACATCTTTGCATATAAGGGTTCTATTGGTGATGTTTGTGATGCAGGTGACCCAGGCAAAGATCTGATAGACTTGCAAAAAAATCTTTCCAAGCTACCAAAGCCTGAGATAGAGTGTATTTTGGACAAAAGGATAAGTCACAAGAAAACGAGGAGAACATATTTTGAGTTCTTGGTTAAGTGGAAGAATACACCTTCTAAAGATTCTGCATGGATCACCGTGGACGCTATTGCTAAATTTTGAGAAATCCTTACAGAGATTGCAATTCAAGAGACTTGAGTTATTTTTAAACCTGAGGAGTATGGTGCAAAGCACCCCAAGGGTTTCATTTGATGTAATGAGGTTGGATCCTTAGGATCAAACCAATGATGTTTTTTTGGTCCATTTTTTTAAGGCTAAGGGTCCTAAAGGTATTTTATAAGCCTTGGGTCTCCTTACACCAATCGTAATTTAGTGTTAAGTCTAGGATTTTGTCTAAAAACTAAACTTGTAAGGTCAGTAACTAACTGACATGTTAACATGTTACCGCTCGCAGTTGCAATTTTGTGTCCCAACGGTCATAACCATTCAAAATTTGGTTATGGTCGTTGGAAATGGTCTATTTATAGGAATCAAGCCTTTCCATGAAGGTTTTGGTTAAAAAGGGAGTTATTCAAGTTGATCGACATAAGTTGAAATTGTATGAGATTGATAACATTGTACAATTCTTGGTAGATCAAATAAAGATGTCATTTTATTTCCCGAATAATTCTCTGTTTCCTATGTTGCATGGGAATGAAGTAGAACATGTTGAATTTCAAATACAACTGATTTGAATTCATTTGTGATTGTAGGAGGGAGATCCATTCATTTTGTTTAGATTTTACATTAAACCATTCTCCGTTCTGTGTGATTCAAAGATGGAACCCTGACTTTCTATATTACTAGTGGGATTCCTCAACCACTTGGGAAATAAAGTTAGGGATGTGTATTTTAGGATTCCTAAGGTTCAGGAAGGGAAGTGTTGGTTGGTTGTTGTATGGACATCAATCCATAGGCTAAATAAGCCCATGTATTTAGCCTAGAGTGATGAATATGTGTAGACAGTTAGACAAGCGGTGTATTTGACATGGTAGATGGTGATTTCAAACAAGTTGGGGTAGAAGAACATCTTTAAGGTGTTGGATGAACTAAATGTACCCATTTCCAAATACTTGCTTTGTTAACCAAGCCTAAGCAAGCCTATTAGGTCTGTGAACATAGTCAAGATTAAGGAGTGTTGGAGTGGAGTTTGTTCATACATATTTAGAGTTTTGCATAAGTCCCTAAAGGGTACTCTAATCTGTGAGTTATTTTTTAAGTCATTAAGAAGAAAATGAAGTTGTAGTTCAGAAACCTCTCAGTGCTTGGTAACTAGGAAATTTCTCAGTTGAACTTGGCTACTATGCTCGGTTGGCTTCATTGAGTGTGCTCAGTGGTTATTCTAGTTTCTCTGTAGCTCATTGTTACCCACCTCACCGAGTAGTTTTCTTAAATTGAAGGTGGGATTGTAGGATTGATATCTTGGAGTTCTAAAAGAAAAAAGGGTTGATAGATAACGCTTTTGGATTCCAATCTCTGCATTAGAAAAATGTTGTGGAAAGGGGTTTTCCTAAGTAAAAACCTTCTTGAGTAATCATCCTTGATAAGAAAAAATTGAAAATTATTGAAATATAAGTGCGTTGATATGTAGTAGAGGCTTGATAAGATGCTTATACCTTCACAAAATTTTGTGCTATTTAAATTATAATGAAGATGTTTCAATTTGTCCCTTATGCTTTCTTCACCTTGGATCTTGGATAGGAAGAACATGAATTCCTTCACAATTTCTTAGATCTAGACATTACTCATAGTATTCCATACTAGATGCTTGATGCTTGGTTGAATGAATTGCCTTAATCTCTCCTTGAATGCTTGAGAGAGATCTTGAATTGCCTATGTCAACATGAGATTGAACTCCTTGGCTTCTTGATGCTTGTAAAAGTGATGGAGGTGGCTTTGTTTATATACCTATCCTAGCCATTTCAGGGTGTAAAACTTGAAGGAGGCCAATGTGGATAAAATCAAAAGATTGTTACCCGATTCAAGTTGGGGGGATATTTATCAGGGTTGAGGGTGACTGTTACGTCATGGTCAACCCAACTCACCCTTGAACCACCCAATTATCCCTGACCACCAAAAATTGGCTCAAATTTGGATCAAGGGTCCAAATTGATATGGGGATGCTAGAAATATGCTCCAAATTAAGGTTGGATCAAGCATAATGAGCATGGAATCCTAAGATACTAAAATGGGGCTAAACTAAAGAAGAAAAATTGTATAAGGATGCCCTAAAAAACTATGGTTTTCCCTTTGAAATATATGATATCTACCTAGAGAATATTCCTTCTTTCAATCCCACCCTATCTAATAACCCTCCCCATGACCATGACCGAAACCCTACTCCACCTGAAAGGTCACAAATTAAAATTTACCTTCAAAGATGAAGATCCTTCATTGTATTGTGTCATTTGTTTGTGAAACGCAATCCTCTATCCTTTGAAAAAATTAAAAAAAAATTTCCTTGGGTGTGAGACACCCCCACTTGTAGTGGACATGGGCCTTAAAGAGACACCTGGTAAAGGTAGAAAAAACTCATTAATTGCCCTAGTAGTTTTTTCCTTTAGAATATTGGCAGTAAAGGAAAGATGGTGATTTGAGACCAACGGTACTATTCTCCCCCACTATTGACATACTTGATAGTGAGCTTGCCAAAGAGGATAGAGCCACTTTATCAGGTGAAAGAAGGTCAACAAGGATGGCTAAATTTATAGTTATTAGAAAGATTTTTGCTTCTATGAACAAAAATCCCTTTGAGGATGAATTTGGCGGATAGTCTCAAGACGCCACATAGACTCCACATTTAATGGTGAAGCCATAAATAGTAGCAAAGAAACCCATAATGAGCCAATTAACCTAGTTCTTGATGACTCCTTTTTGCATTCCCATTCGGTTGATATTCACTTCAATGATGCAATTGACGATCTTCACATTCTCAATGAATTTGGGGATTATGAAGAAGAGGAACAAACTATTCGTGGAGGTAATAATGATTCCTAGAATAGGCATGTATCAGTTGCTAAGGTGGAGTACCTAAGTGTAGAGGTAGGAAACTTGGAGACCCCCAGAATTACTTTGACTGTGAGGGATTAGATCATACGCCTTGAGAGTGGAATAAAGAACCTAGTGAGGATCAATAGGAACTTGATGCATAGGGCCTTAATAGAGTTCATGATTGTAGCATTTAGATAGAGAGAGGAAGAAAAGGAGAAAAAGATCTAATATCACAAAGCAGGAAAAGGTCAGAGGGAAGAAGATCAATGCTTCTTTCCTTTGGGAAACTAAGTTGGAGTAGTTGCTAGATGGTTGGGGCTATATTTTCTAACTTGTCCCCATGGTCTTAGCACATTTTTTTTTTTTAATGCTAGCTATTATTAGGATGTTGCTTCTAAAAATTAATCTTAATAATTGTTTTCTATAGTATTTATAAATTGTTTGTTTGTTTCAATTTAAAGCCCTAATTTTATTCTTTTGATAATAATTTTTAATATAGATATGTAAGGAATTGGAGCCCTTCCCCACTTAATACAATAGAAAATTATTAATATTCACAATTTATAATATCTTTAAAAAGCATACCTTCATCGAAATAATGATTAATATAATTCACAAGTTAATATAACTCAACATGTATAAATTGCTGAAATACCCTACCATTACAGGGACAAATACATTTCATATCCAGTTAGGTAGAGTCGAAATAAGGTTTCGTAGATTCTGTTGTTCACGAGGAAAAGAAATTTTAAATTAAAATATAGGAACAGGAAATAAAATGATTGGTAGCATCTTTAACATATGAAAAGAATGCTTTGCATCTGCAATCATAGAGAGGAATAAACCATGTCATTGAACACCACACGACATACTACATTATTATCACATATTAAAAAATGCAACACATCTAGGAAATCTATCAAACTAATGATACAACCAGCTAATAATCTACAGATCACCAAAGACCAGAGCATTTAAAAAGCATTGAACCCTTTGTTATTTAATATTATAAGTCTTTGGAGTTTAGAAAATAATATTTTTTTTGTACACCCACCTCACCTCTTTTTACACCAGCGTGGACTATTATGAAAAAACTCTGTTCGGAACCAACCCTGAAAGGAACATGCTACCAACTTGCTTCAACTCGATGTATTTTTTTATGCCACCGTCAGCCAGCTTTTGAAGACGTTACCTACATTCTGCAGAAAGCTGTATAATATATGATGCCGAAATACTAGTCCCTAGAATTAGGTTTCCATCGAAAGCAACAATGAATTCATCAAGGAGAATAGCATTGATGAGTGTTGTATGTTTCGTTGTGTTATTAGGTTGTAGTGCTGTTTCTGCACAGCTTAGCCAACCATTTTATAGTACAACGTGCCCTACTGCGCAGAGAATAGTAAAAGCCCTTGTAAGGCAAGCTGTGGCCAACGAGAAGCGAATGGGAGCATCCTTGCTGCGCCTTCACTTTCACGACTGTTTTGTCAATGTAATAGTCTTAACTTTTGAGTTTAATTTCCTCTAGATTAAAACTTGTAGAGATTTGTTGAGGAAAGACGGTATTTTGTAATGCACTTTCTATGTGAACCAACAATTTCAATTTATGTGCCTTTTTAAGGAATTGGAAAGAACTACAAATTTATCATGTGTTGCAGAAAATGCATGTGGTAAGAATAAATAGCTCTTGTAAAACGTCAATGGGCTGATAGAGAACAGCTCAATCTACTTACTCCTAAAGCATCCTGACAAGAAAAGTTTACTCTAGGATGGCATCAAAAGAAGTTAGAACTTGAAACTGAAATAGTTAATTTCTACAATATTAGAATGGGATAATAGAAATGAAGTCTCGTGAAGTTGATTCGGAAAGAGGGTTTACACATCTCAAAACAAAACTGAAAACATATTCTAGTTAAATCTGTCATTTATATCTCATCACATCGCTTTCAATTTAATTACTTTCAAGCAACCAAAATTCTACATTTTTAAGAAGAATTTTACATTTTATATTGCTTTTACTTTTTTTGGTAAATCGATTTATTTAAACTTTATATTTTCAGGATTTCTTCTCACACACTAATATAACGTTTTTTTTAACCTTGACTCAAAATTGAAAAGTTCAACAATTTTGGGTCGGGAAGAAAGGGTTGTATTGGAGTTCACTAACCCATGCAGGTTCTGGTGTAATGACAAATCTATATGTGTTATTGGGGTTTAGTGTGATGACAAATGTTGTGTATTGTCAAGCCAGATAAAATGATCGCATTCAATAGAAGTTGAACTGTCACGCTCTGAAAAATTGATCTTATAAACAAACTATCACTCTAGATCTAGATAAAAATACCAATTTACAAATTTACTAACACCTACGAATTTTGATATAACTACATATCTATAAGATTCTTCATCCTCTAAATGGGTTTTCCCTGTAGGTTGAATCACAACTTTAATGTATATGAGATTCCTTGTAGCTAAAATGACAGCTTTAATGTTGGTTCAAGCCACTATTCTGACAGGCAAACGGTTATAGATGTAGAAGAATTACTTTTCAAGCTTAATTAAATCTTAAGTTATGCTGATAGTTGTATAACGTTTTTTCTTTTATAAAGTGTTTCCATGTATCAGACTTTCCAACTGGGTAAGGTGAGGATTAGCCAACACAATTTTATTTATTTATTATCTTAGTCGAAGCCATAATTGTAAGCTGGTGGAAAAGATCATAATTATTTTGGGTAGTTTGTTTTTGTTTTTTTGTTTGACAAAGTGGCAATGCCACTGAACTTTATTGAAAGAACAAAAATATTACAGAGAGGAGAAAAATAGTGGGATGTTAACCGTTGCATACATAATAACAATTGTAGTATTTTGGGGTTGTAGGGCTGTGATGCCTCAGTACTGTTGGACGATACACAAGGTTTCAAAGGAGAGAAGAATGCAGGGCCAAACGCAAATTCACTGAGAGGATTCGAAGTGATAGACAAAATCAAGGGCATACTGGAGAGAGTGTGCGGTGGAGTAGTTTCCTGTGCCGACATTCTCGCAATAGCTGCTCGTGATTCCGTCGTGGAAGTAAGTAATTACTCTTCTATTCCTTGAAAATTATAATCTCTACCGTTTTCCCCACTCATTAAATGTAAACGACCATAAATTACAATTAAAATACCCAACTCTTTTGTAATGGCCAGTTGGGAGGGCCTGGATGGATAGTAAACCTTGGAAGACGAGATGCAAGAACTGCAAGCCAGAATGCTGCAAACACAAATCTCCCAGGCACATTCTTTAGCCTCAACAATCTCATCTCATCATTTCAAGCCCAGGGACTCTCTGCAAAGGACATGATTGCCCTTTCAGGTAAGCAAAACTGCCATTGGCCAACTTAAACATTAAACATTGATTTTCTTATCTGTCTCATTTCCTCTATTTTAGATGACCCACCTGATAAATGAAAATATAAAATGTCCCCTCCCCCAAAAAAATGAAATGTTCCAAGCAAATTAACATCTTTCATATATAACGTAGGTGGTCATACAATTGGGCAAGCGCGATGTACTGCCTTCAGAGCGCGGGTTTACAATGAGGGAAACATGAACGTGGCGTTTGCCTCTTCGTTGAAGACAACGTGCCCGAGAACAGCTGGCAATGGTGACAACAATCTCGCACCCTTCGACGGTAGCAGTCCCAATTTGTTTGATAATGGGTACTTCACAAACCTTAAAAGTCAGAAAGGACTCCTACACTCTGATCAGGTGTTATTCAACGGGGGCTCTGCCGACGCTCTTGTTTCCTTTTACAGTGCCAACCAGACTGCCTTCTTTAAAGACTTCGCTGCTGCGATGCTGAAAATGGGAAACATTAGACCACTGACTGGTAGCAGCGGAGAGATAAGGAAAAATTGCAGGAGGTGGAACTGATGGCCCACCTCTTCTATTGCACTTCAGATAAATTGACTCTTGGCAGCCCAACAGCGCATCGTCAATTTTCTTCTATGAATCGAGAAACGTTTATATTTGTCTGATTCACTGGAATCTAATATGAAGGTCTCCACGTTGGTTTTTTAAGGTCGTATTTTAAAAAATAATAATAATCATCTGTTTAGTTTCTCTTGCGATTTATTATTCTAAGGGTTAGGTCTTATGTTGGGACACTCCGTTGCGCCTTTCTAGCATCCTTTTCTTTCTTGTGAATATTGTATTGTTTTTATTAAATTAATATAAAGTTAAGTATAATATATTCGTTAAAAAGAATCAGCAGTTATATTATTTCTAAACCTTTATTATAACAAATGAGTTGTTGATAATACAAAGAGATTAGCAAGAAAAGGAACAAGATGGAAACTCCGGTTGTTGGGTGGTACAAGCTTAATTTTGATAGAGCTGCCTAACACGGTAATGCTATGGGTTGTTGGGTGATGAGAGACTCCAAAGGTGAGTTGATTACTACTTTTGATATAGAAAGTGACTCTAAATACATAATTGAAGCCACAAAAGGGTTAATTAATACTAGCGGGTATGTGGAAGGAATTATGGAGGATATCAGAACTCTTTTTTTGGGCTTTGATTCGTTAACTATAAATCACCTTTATTGGGTAGGCAATAGTGTGGCAAATGCAATGGTTGCAATGGGTCTACCCATAGATGAAATTAGATTTATGGAGAAATGAAGAACACCTCCCAAATCATGTGAAAATCATTCATTTGGGTGAAAAATCTTCAAATATAATGGAAAATGGGGAAGAAATGTGACTTTGTGAAGAACAAAAGGGCAACCTTTGAGAAGTGGGATAAAAAAATTCAATTGGATGACTAAAGTTAATTGGGGGTTGGAAATTGTGTTGTCACTACTAGAGAAATAGAAAAAACTAAGGCCAGAGTCCCTGATCTCAAAAGAAAAATTGGTAGCATTTCAAGATTCTCTATGAGGGCTATACACAGTTTTGCGACATCCCTTTGTCTATTGTAGAAAAAGGTGTTGGACAACAGTGACAATGATGAGGGAAACTATAGGGAGCTTTTTAAGTTCCTTTCGGAGGATTGGTCAGTGACACTTCATCAAGTTTGATGCAACTAGAAGGGTGCTCAATAGGGACTGTGTCCTTTGTTCTATTTATTTTGCCCTTTTTACTGCTAGCTGCCACTATGGGCATATTATGAATCCTATTTATACTTTCTTAGTTTTTAGCTGGAACAATATTACTAGTTGTTTCTATGTTTACTATGATGACCCTTGGTGGCCTTTTTCTCATACTTTCAATACTTTAGATGGTATATTGGACAGTAGATCTAGATACATTAACTCATTTTTGATGGTGTGGATGATCAATACTAGCTATTTTTTTATATTAGTTACTAGCTTTTGTTGTTAACGTGTCATTACTTATAACTATTATTTATACACCCTGTGAGCTATTGTACTTAAGGGACAACACCCTAGTTTTTATTGCTTTAATACAAAAATACATGAGTTGTTGATTACTCATAAAGAATCAATATTTATTTAAGAAAATATAACAATTTTATAATATTTATTTTTGATTAAAGGAAAATAAGTTTTGATGAGACGAAAAACCCAGTACAAATAGATTTTATTGGGTATCTGGAACCCCATAACAGAGACTGGTGCAAGAAATAAACCACTACCAATCAGCAGCTAACCAACCCCATAAAAATTGCATCCTAGACAAGAGAGCTTCCAAGGTACATGCTGCAAAAGAAAAAGGCCGAAGCCTCAAGAGAAAAGGCTTAGGGTTTTACAAGGCCCCATTAACCTTAAACACATAAACAAGGTTTTTTCCAGCCCACCTTAACCTAATATATGGGTTTTCTCAAGGCACCAATAACCTTAATTTTAACCAGTACCAAGGTAGAGCAATAAGAACATACTAGAACCATGCTAAAATTTACTCTTAAGAAGACGAAAACAGGGTTTTGAAAGGCACTCCCAACCTTCATAATGGGTATTGACATGGTGCCCAAATCTATACTACGAGCATCAATAGTAGGTCTCCACCAACCAATCCAAGTCTTTTATATCAAACTCCTCTCCACGTCAAAAGGAGAGGTAACCACCTCCATAGGGATAACAGAGAAACAAACAACCCGAAAGAGAAACCACACTCTATCCCACCCCACAATCTAGTAGCTAGAAATGAGAAGAACCCTCACAAAACTACTTCTAGTCTCTCCTATAAGACACATCTTTACTTCTATTAGAGATACCTCCCCGTGCATTAAAGATACCTCCACTTCTATAAAAATAGAAGAAGAGAGAGAGAAAGAAGTTACTGAGTGCAAAACTCAAACCCAAGCCAAAAAATATATATCTCCACCTTAAGAGGAAAGGGTTCCACCTCTAAAGGATCCTTACGGGGCAGAAATGAGAGATGACTTTAAATAAATAAATAAATAAAATAAAAATAAATTTAAAACAAAACAACAAAACTACTTTCAGAAAGATAACCAGGAATTCCTAAACTTTCAAGAAGGTAAGGAAGCATCCATACCCATAAAAATACACCACTATATATATATATAATACAAGAACTAGAGCAAAGTGTTGCCGCCCACGAAAGTGGGCTAAGAGAAATACACACACTCGGGCCATATAAACTGAAAGGAAACATGAGAAGAGAACACAACACTCTGGAAAGGACACCAACTGGAACCCAATATAGAAAACTAGAGGAAAAGGGCTAGCAACCAACACCATCTCCTGGCAGAGATAATGTCCAAAGCAGAATCAAGCAGAGAGGAAAACCAAAAATGCCACACCCAAAGGAGCTAGGTGCAACAAACAGAGCACCCACCATTCACGGTGAACCACAAAGCCAAAACCATCGCAGGAAAAGGGAACCGAACAGACAACGCCCTATATCCATTGGGTTTCTCTTCACCACAGCCACGCAAATAGTCTATCTTCACACAGCCACAGAAACAACCCATCTATCCACAGCCACAGGAAAGACGACATCCACAATTGAAAACAACACCTAGCAAGGACCTCATTCTACCAAAACACCAATAACACAAACTGCCCAGAGACCATGCTCACCACCAATACTACTAAGTGACTATTTAAAAATTCATCCCGTCCCGTGACTCTAACTTTATAGGTTGTTTTACCAAATATGCCTCACAAAGTATTGGGGTCACTTCCATAGTATTTATTCAACCTTTCTATTTTTTATTCATTTTTAAGAATTATCCACTTACCCTTACCTCTTAACCTTATTAGGGCCCATTTTAGACAATAATTTGGATTCACATATATCCTAACCTAGGATAACCCATTCAAGCTTGGTGTAATATTACCTATAAAATATCTATGGTGGTAAATGAGAGACACAAAATATGCCCACCCAGAAAAAATGGAGATTCAGAAGACAAAGGAGGGACTCTCCAATGGATGCATATGTGATCCATGTATGGTCCTTCTTAAAATGGCATCATATATTTAGTCGTATGACACCCAACTTGTATAATCAATATAGCATAATGTGCCTATAATATTATTTAGATATGAGAGTAGAATGAATCTATCGTAGGGTCATCCTAAGGATGGAATGGAACTATTGAAGAAGGAAAAAAAGATAGTGACCTTAAACTTCCTCAAAGTTAATAAAAAGATTGATTGCAAAGAAAAACAACCTCATCAAACTAGAGATTATAAAAGTAAAATATTAACAAATATAAAGGCCTAGAACTAGGAGATTACAAAAATTAGGAAGAAACTTGCATTGTGGATCCCAACTAAAATAATATAGATAAAACAATCAAAGGGAATTTATTAGTAATTAAAGATAGACAATGTGATGTTCACCTTAGAATAAACCCACAAAGTGTTGATAAGTTCAAAGTAACATGAGTAATATATCATTGAATACACCACTTGACTAGGCACTATAAACAAGTAATTCACTAGTTTATCTAATTCATTCAATTAAAATATCAAGTTACTAAAAGAATGTGTCTAATAGCTACATGTAATACTTCAATTAGCAAAGAAAACCTATTTTTGAATAGATCAAATTTTGATTTAAAAGAGAACTAAGATTTTTACAATATATAATATTATTATTAATATATAGTCAGAATGAATAATATAGCTACAACCATTTAACGAAATCCTTCTCCCATAATTCTCTTTAAACAAGTTTAACAAAGAAAGGCAACGATGTCACAAAATTAGTGCATGAGGCTATCTATCTAATGTATTGATGAGATCAGTATACAAACCTTTTTTTATTATGTCATTGGCCAGTTCTGGCACATCAACAATGCTCGTGCCATTATTCGGTACGATCCACTTTCGTAGCTTATGAAGGGGTCGTAAATTTTATAGTTTTAGGATTCAATTTTTCAACTGCATAGATAAAATAATAAACAGCGTCCATAAACAAGGTTGCATATTTATTTGTTTGATTTTAAAGAATGGAGCCAATGCAGTGTCACGTTGGTCAAGGAGATCCATCTTGACTCCATTAATCAATGTATTATGAGGGTGGCCTTACTCATTCTCATTTATTACAGGTTGCATTACAACAACGTAAAATCTTAGGGGGCAACAGCCCATTTAGACATCAATTAATACTTCTACAGTTGTTTCTAATCTCTCCCTTAGTTCCGGTGAGAACTTTGATATTGCCCAATTTAATCATGGCAGCGGCGAAGTCATTGAAGAAGGCATTTTGATTAGCACTGTATGTAGTCACTTGAGCATCCGCTGTGCCGTTTTTAAACAATTCCTGGTCAGAGTGAAAAAGACCCTTAAAATTTGTCAGAGCTTGGTAGTACCCATTATCAAATGCAGTAGGAGTTGTGACATCTAAGAACCCAAGGTTGTTGTCTGTAGGACCACTGTTGCTCGAACAATTTGCCTGAAGAGAAGCCGCAAAAGTCTGGTCTATGTTGGTATCACCGTAGATACGAGATCTATAAAAAAGGCAACGAGCGTTGCCGATTGTATGTGCACCTACTCATTTCCGCACCCCATTAATAAATTATCAAATAATCCTATAATTACTAACTATACCAAGAGTCCAGAGGCAAGAAATATCAAATTTTAATTTTTTTAAAGCATTCATAGATCAAATGGCAAGATTTACTATTTAAGACAATTAAAACAGATATGATGAAAGCAAAGATTAAATGTGTTTGTTTTTTTATAAGCACCTGATTTTCTAGCTTTTTCAATTTTTATGACAAGAATAAGAATAAGAAAAAGCGTAGTACTCAAATGAGTTACAGTTTAAAGATACAATAATTAATAATGATTACCAGAAAGTGTAACCATATCGGTGGCATTCAATCCTTGGGATTTAAATGCCGAGATGAGATTGCTGAGGCTTGAACCCGGGCCTGGAAGGTTCCTGTTAGCATACGTTTTGCTTGCATTCCTCGCATCTCGCCTTCCCAGCAGCACATTCCAGGTTGGACCTCCCAACTGTAAATTTTAGGTTAAAATAATGTCATAAGTTTTTGTGTGAACCTAAAATCGATCCAAATAAATTACTGTAAAAGAACATATATATAAATCATTTGGTAGGGAAAAATGGAGGCAAGAAAAACTAATGATTACCTGTACAACAGAATCACGAGTGGCTACTGCAAGAATATCAGCGCAAGAAACCACGCTACTGCACGCACTTTCAATTTGGGACTTAATGCTATCAATGACTTCGAAACCTCTGAGTGAATTAATGTTTGGGGATGCACTCTTCTCTCCTGTAAAATTCGCCGTGTCATCCAACAGCACAGACCCATCGCAGCCCTGCAATCAGAAAGAAACAACAGAACCCACATTACAATGCCTTTGTGAGAAAAATATTAATGGCAAGGGAAGAAAATAATGGTGGAAAAGAAATATATGTTACTTGAACAAAGCAATCGTGGAAAAAGAGGCGGAGTAATGATGCGCCCATTCTTGATTCATTGGCCAAAGCTTGCGCTACTGTGGCATTTATGATTGGTAAAGCTTGTGGACACGATGTGTCGTAAAAGGTAGGGCTAAGCGCCGCCTCCGACAGGCCACTCCAGCAAAACACCACAGCAATGGAGAAAACAATAATCTGCTGTGAATGGGTGACAGAAGCCATTGTTTTCGATTGCATAAGTACAGCTGTAGTAGCGCAGATAATTGATGGGTTTAGAAAAGCTTGATGATCGCTTTATATAACACCCGCGATACATTGAATGGGCAAACAATTCATTTTAAATTTCAGTGGCAGTCGTTGCGACGGCGTTTCGAGATAAATTACTGACAAAAGGGACAACATTTGGTATCATTTGGTATCGTTGCTCGCTTGTCTTCAACGCCCAACGGCTCCACGTTATTATATAACTATTTAATTTAGCCGATAGGCTATCTCTAGCTGATTTTTTTTGGGTAGAATAAAATTAGCATTTTAGAAGTTCATTTCTTGAAAATGGAAAGAGCCATCAAAATACTAAAACAACAAAATACTCCATTTTATCTTAAAGATAATTCTGAAATAGAAACAACAAAGTACTTGCTATTTTCAGAGGTTGTTTCTATTGCAGAGAATTGCTATTTATTGTGAAGTATTTGAATAAAACTTGCAGTTGTAAATCTGAAAGAATTTTGTTTCATGTAAAAACATAAAAATATGATAAATTCTGAATTAATTTTGTTTCATTCATTTAAGTCTTTTCCTGTTACTCTTTCTAAACTTCTCCATATTCTCTCAAAGTTTTATGTGTTATATAGCATTTACATTTTTATTGCTGAGCAAGAATTAGTGGCAATGTTAAAGAAATATGTCATCCTTTGTTCTCTTGACATTGAAGTCGATTTAAATCAAGGTAGAATGTCCAAGAGGATTTGGGTTTGTTACACTAAATAAACACCAACTGAAAATTAAATACATCTAATTGTTCTTGCTATAGATCAAAAGGGTTTGTTATAGTAGCTTTTTATTGATTTTTATAAATGTTTTTTAAATAGAGAAATTTATTATGTTTAATATTAGTTTATGGTATCTACATTGTTACTTTATTTTTTAAAGTGTAATATAATATTTAAGATGTTAGGATGTTTATTATATTATTTTATGGTATCTACATTGTTATTTTTTTTTAGAATTGTTATTATTTACATGTTATTTTATAACAGTTTCATTTGAAGGTATATCTTTATTTAAAAAATTCAATGACTTTAAGTTTAAGAAAAAAATGGAGCTCTAAATTTCAAGTTAATTTTTTTCATATTAGATATGAAGTTCATAAGTACCATCCATGTACCATCCATACGGACAAATCAAACTTTAAAAAAATAGAATTTGCCAACTAATTTTACATATTAGTCATTAATACACATTCAAATACAAGTATTATAAAATGATGATAATGTGAACAGTGAGCTATCTTCTCACCAAATGAATAAGATACATCAACTGCTAGTTTCCTTTGTTGTGTGATCTGCATATGTTATTACTACCAGTGGCATGAAATATTCGTACTATCGATCGACACACATAATGCACATTTGCTTGTATTTATTTTTTAATAAAAGTCAAAACACAATATGTTCTTTTATTGTTGTTCACTTATAATTATAGTCCATCACTTGAAAGATTTGGATCTAAGCAACAATCATATCCTTTTTTTAATGTTATGTCTTTTGACTTTTTTTGAGTAAATAATTGCAATAATTAATATTTTTTTAAAATTTTGAATCAAAATTAAATATTAAAAAAAACCTTATATTGGAAAAAGAGATTTTTTTTTTTCTAATACGTGTATAGTTGTTAGGTAAATTATTTTGCAAATGTGAATATATAAAGAAGGAAACTATTTAGATTTTGTTCTCTTATTTTGAAATTTTCTAAAAGTATTATTATAAAATAAATATTTAATGATTTATAGCAATTGAAACTATTGTGACATATTTTAAGTAATTTTGACTAAACAATCCCAATTAAAATTCATGATTGTCAATTTGTAAAATCTATTTTTAAAATAAAAGAAATAGATACATTTTAATTGAGGAAAGCTCCATTTTAGATGTAAATGTTTAAATTTTTTACATGAACGAGTGAAACTTCCACAAAGATGAGGATTCAAATGATTTGTAGTTTATAATACTATTTTAAAAATATGAAAATAAAAATCTCAATTTTTAACAACTAAATAAACATTTCTATTTGATTTCATATGACAAATAAGAAATAATCTCATACAAAAAATTAATGAAAAGAATTACTAAATATAAACTACAATAATAATAAAGATTCATGTTTTTCTACATAAGATCCAACAATATTTACACGTTACAATTAGATCTCTTTCAATAAAATAGTTTTTGTCAAGAAAATATTTGTCATGTTTATAAATTAATATCTCTACATAAAACACATATAAATAACACTTCATGTTCCAACATCTTGATTGAAATTACCAAACTCAACACATTAACTTAAAATTGGGTTAGATTTAGCATATGTATTCTAGTGAAAGTTATAAAGTATAATAGAAATGACATTTCAATAGAAACATGCATAGCTTGTTATTAAGATTCAAACCAATTGTATTTTGGATACTCTTCTTCCAAATAAAGGACACAAAATTATCATTATATAATTTTATAATCTACATTAAGTTTACAAAGACATGCTCCAACTATCATTTGAAAGGGACCCGGGGCAATATATCTCACTCCATCTTAATTTTGCTCAAAATTAGTCCTATTCTATTTCAAAGACTAAAAAAAATCTACCATATATGCCATTTGGAATCATAAGTCATGAGATACATTATAAAATACCACTATAACTATTTTATAGTTAATAAGATACTTCTCTATAAGGATATAGTAAAAAATAATAGTACGTTATACAATTTTAAATTAACTAAACTATTTCACTATGCAATATTCTCCTTTTAATTATATAAGAATGATCATAAACAACTTCTTAAATATAGACAAGAAAAAATTGCATAGTTATATCTTCATCTCTCTCTCGAAATGTACCTACTTCTACTTATTAAATGATATATCTTATCTTAATCAATTCACTTTATTAAAATTAAATTATTTTTATTAAAATAAATTAAATATATCATTTTAAAATTTTAAAATATTAAGATATAGCGAATTAATTATTATTCATGAATAATTTTTTAAACAAAATGATAAATTAACTTGTGAGATCAAATCTTTGAGACATTCATCTGATTAAAAATCTAAAGCACAAACAAAATCCATAATCTCATAGTTCTAATTTGAAGTATATATTGTCAAACAAAGGAATAATTATTTTATCAAGAGATATTGCATTATATTTTTAAGTCAATATGTTCGTGTAATTTTTCTTTCTACTTTGTTAGAGGCAATTGTTTAAATCAATTTGAACATTTTAGTTTTTAATTGAAATTTTTCTTTTGTTAGAATACTGTAGTTACAATTTAGCATGCCTAATGGGACATAACGCATTATATAACCCATGTTTTATTTGTAGTTGGAGTTTTTTATAGTTTTAATATAGTTTAGATGATTATCATTTTTTTTAAAACTTTCCCACACTTCATATAACAGATTTGATTTTAAATGTTATATTTTATTATAGTTATATGTTATTGCGCTATTTTTTTTACTTATATCTCAGATAACTATCATGATCAAATTCATTATTTTTCCACAATCTATCAATTGATAACCTTAATTTTCTGGATTTGATTATGTTTTTCTTTTTACATCAATGTTTTGGATCATACTCTATGATCCATCATCAACTGTGACAAAGGATGGTCTCTTAGCTCTTTGTGGAACCTGTTATGCCCTGCATACCCGTCCCTAAATTTTGTTGGCAAAATGTTGGGTCCCCCTTTTTTCTTTTGTCCTTGTTCCTTTTTCTTTTGTTTTCCTTCGGCCTTTGCCTCTGCAGGGCTGCTGTTTTCTTTCCTTTTTGGCTTCTCTCCCTCTAGAACCCGATTCCAGAGTGTTTTATTTCTTTGTGTCGGCCAGATTCCAAACTCTGGGATTCTTTTCCACTGCTTCCTCTTTTGTTACAAGGTGTGGTTTCATGGGATCCCCAGACCTGGAGTCTGAAGGTTTTCCTTTTTTTGGGACTTGTGAAAGGAAGTAGTGTATTTTTACCTAAGGGTATACATGAGGTTTCACTTGTCATTTTTACATTTACAACAAACGGATTACCCTGAGAGAATTAAGAGTGATTAAGTGTGATTTGTGCAAACTACCAGTGAGCTAAGTGTGTTTTCTTTGGTGTTTAACAGTTGTTGCTTGAGCTTGTGCGTGCTTCAATTCTGCTACAGGGTCTTCGGTGTTCATGGTTTGTGAATCCATCTATTTGAAGAGCATCTCCCGTGGACTTCCTCCCACATTTCTCGGTGTTTAAGGTAGGCCCTTCTGGTTCCCTCTATTTTTTTCTTTTTAGTTTGCTCTTTTCATCTCTGGTTTTGTTTCATTTTGTTTTCTTTTGGTTTCTTGTCTTCGTCGTCGCCTCACATTGGTGGGTTGGCTTCACAGGAAGGTTGTCCGCCTTCCTTATGTTGTATTTTGTGTACATTTTGTAAATCTTCGTGGGTTTATGTATATTAGTGTGAATCCCTGTAAATAGAGTAGGTTAGTTGTAAATTTATGTAAGTTGTTAGTAGTTTGTAGGTTAGTTAGTGTCATCTATTGTAAATTTGTCATCCTTCAGCTTCTTGTGTAAATTTGGTTAGTGTGTCTCTACGTACTTGGTTTTTATATTCTATCAAGTCTGACCCGCCCTATGGTGAGCTCACTGCACCCTGTTACATCGTAGACCCCAAATTTGGGCTTGCCCACCTGGTTTTTGCCTAGTTCAAACTCAACACCTCGCCTGTTCAAGCCATGGTGGTTTTATCTCTCCTCTATCATTTCAGCATTGATGGCAGGATTAAATTCCCCAATGTATGAGCATTCAAAACAAACCCAAGTGGCATTCATTTCATCTATTTCAAGACATCTATCTCCATTAAGTGTCATTATGACATTTATTGCATGACCATGCGACAACCCACGTCAGCTCAATATGGTTGACTGCTCGGTCATTTCAATAATGACTATTTTCTCCAGACTCTGGGTTCCACACAATCCCATGACCTTCATCACATTGTTGCATAGACTAGAAATCCCTCAGAGTCCCTAGTTGTCGATCAAATTCCAAGTAAGTTGTTAATTGTTATATTTCTAGGATCTGATGTAGGCTAACGTCTTTTGATATCAGGTGTGAAATGATGGTGAACTCTGCAGAGTCCATAAAATTACTTTATATTTTATCACATGTATTAATGGTTGTTCAGTCTTTCAGGTTGTAGAGTACCCAATGAACAATTTTTAAAGTAATAACTCCTCCTGGAAGTCCAAAACTCCCGACCATTTCCACCCAGGCAGCCACCAAGACAAGGGCAAAGAAATTTTTGGAGAAGCTCTCGTTAACATCCAAATACCCGAAGGATGGCATCCTTGTGGGATCCAAAGTGGATTCCAAACTTTAGAATATTACCGACACAGAGGTCAGATCATGGGATAAACTACATGGCCTTGTCCGGGTAATGTATCAACAATGATCTGGTGGGGATAGCATGGCAAAGAACGTGGCCACTTTTGGCATCATAAAAGTCACCTATTTCCCCTGCTCAGTGCAGACACCAGAGCTGATTCTCTCCTTGGTGAAGCACTACAACACACCCACCCTGATTTTTTTGCTTACTGCTTCCCTCGCATTGAATCACTCAGCAACCATAGTAACTCTTGATGTTGCCACCTTTGCTTTGGGACTGAGGATCCCCTAATTTAGAAATGCTACTGTCATTTCCTAGGCTGCATCACTGAAAGAGTTTGAGAAAGTTTCGCAGCTCATCCGGTTGCATCTCAATTCCCACTGGTTGAAGTCCCTGAGGAAGGACTGCAAGAAAATGAAGTTGGAAATTCCCCGCGGAGATTTCAATGAATGTGTACAGGCGAGGATCATCTTTCTATGCAGGATCTTTGGGAAACCCCATGCCAGGGATTTTTTGGCATGGATGTATTATTTTCTATACTGCATCACCACTCATGGACAAACCTTTGACTGGGCGACTATTATCGCCAACCATGTGGATTTTCAACTAAAAAATGTCAGCCGAACATTAAAGTTCCACATGACTTCATATGTATTATGGGCACTGGAATAGAAAAGACCCGCACTCTAGGGATTAGTTATAGTGGTTGTCCCTCATAATTGGCCTAGCCAAAGTGCTCTGTGGGACCATTATCCCCAAATTCAATGGGAAGCCAACTTCCCCAATTTTTTCCAGGTAAATGACACCTTCATTTACCACAACATTTTGACACTTACTCAAGATTCTGGGTACCGAATGTCCAAGGAAGCAATGACCTTGGTGAGTTCTTACGGCAATTACTTTATTCAATTTCAACAACATTCTTACATTCAGGTGACCGGCTTCTCCGGTAAGCCCTACCTACTCCCCAAGCATTGTGGGGATAGGATTATTCTTTTGGAGTTCTGCAGGATAATCCTAGAACTTCATGCATTTTATTGAGTAAAGAAGGTTACCTCCATCCCGTTCCTAATCACTTGCGGGAACTATTCTTGCAGCCTTACAGTGGCCAAAGAGGCCGACAATGAGTTAAAAAGTCTAGGGCTGGCCGAGTTCCACCTAGAAAGAAACAATTTTGACCCACTCGGCAATATCAACGCAGCACTGCCCCGAGCGTCCACACCCCACGAGCCTCACATGGAGGATTTTTGGGTAGATTGCCAGGATGAATTCAACCTCTAGGGCCAAAAATACTCAAGGATGACCAAAGGTATGATGAAGAGCCTCGACCTTCAGACCTTTCCAAAAGATTTTTTGGACAACAAGCCTTTGGAGGACCCATCATATTAGTCACTGGGGATCGACAAGATGGATCTCCCTCCAGTGGATTGGGACACCCTAGAGATTTTGACAATTGAGGATGTCACCTAGGACATCATTCAACACATCCACAATTATTTTGCACAAATTTGCAAGATAAACACCCGCTGGGGTCCAATTTTTTGGGGGTCCACTTCGGCCCCTAGAGCGACCAGGCCAAGAAGAAATAAGGGGAAAGAAAGGGAGAGCTCCCCAATCTAGGTTACACCCCCGGCTCCACTCCCCATTTTGGAACAAATTCACACTCATCTTGAGGTATCCCGCCAGTTGAGTGAAACTTTGAGGGCCCAACTTTCTCTCAGTCTTTTGATTACTCCAGTGCAATCTACCCTCCTGAAAGGGTCCCCTTAACTAGCAGCACTCATGAGCCGATAGATGGAGACCGAGGATGAAACTACAACTATCTTGAATGTTGGGGCACTGTTATAAATAAGAAGAAAGAAAAAAAGGGTGGATCATCCCCCTCTAAGCACAGATGCGGGTCCCTGGATGCCAAATGTTCCCCAAGTGGAACTCATCCCTTCTCCTGAACCACAGGTCCCTCTGACGGCCTCCCCTCCCCATGATGATTTTGATGACCTCTTCCAGGCGGAAGACCTGGTGAACTTGTAGGACGATGTGGTGAGGGAAATGGAGGAGATCGATGCACAAGAAGAGGTAGCCCCAATAAAGAGTTCCATGAGTAGAAGAAATAGTAGGAGAAATAACAGGAGCTAGAACAGGCACAAGAGAATCCACAAGATGTGGTAGAAATACCAGTCCCAGGGACCGAGATAGAACTAAGGCAAACACAAGATGATCATCCAAAAATGACTGGGGAAACCAGACCTATGAGAGAAACCATACCCCAAGTTGTAATGCTCCAAATGCCTCTAAATACTCTGGGTGATCAAAGGCCTAGGAGTGTGACATTCGACGAGGTGGTCTTCGCAGCCCAATAGCCAGATCTAGGCGAGACACTTTCGGCCCCTCCAAAAGATATGCCCTTGGAGGAGAATGTCCCAAAGGATGACGCTAAAGAAGAACAACATCAACAGGATAAGGGGGATAACCCCAGAAATGTGGATACTGAGACCACAAATGCTGGAGAAGGGGAAAATCTTGGAGAAGTAGATATGAATTCCACTGAGGTGGAAGATACAGTAAACCTTAGGGAGCAAGAAAAATTTTCAGATGTGACTATGGATATTGGGGAAACACCACAAGACCCCGTAGAAGACCCCAATGCCCAAGCCTTAGCAGCAAGACTGCCCAGCCGTCACAGTGGCAGGTAGAGTCCCAAAAAAGAAAGGCCCCAATGGCAGCAAGTGCCCCTCTCTCCCTAGCTGAAATGATGGCCCAAAACCAAGAGGCTAAGAAGCCTAAGAAGGCCCAAACCATCCATACCCTTCAGAATGGTCTGGGAGGAAGTACAGTTGTAGTAGTGGTGGCGCCTCCCCAGATGTAGAGTCGACAGCTATAAGGGCCGAGGAATACATAGTTATAAAAGTTCCTCTGGGGAGGAGAGATAAATAGGGCGAGTTGAACCTGTTGAAAGAGGCGAGCTAGGCAATTGAGGCCTGGTACGAAAAGCAAGCATAGAAGTTGAAGGAGGAAAAGGAAAATAATGTAAATCTCCTCAGGCTTCTCATAGAGATCATCTAGTTATTGGCCGAGGTTCATCCGAAAGCCTCCACTTTTGTAACACCGCTCCCACAGGGTGACATCAATTCTCTAAGGGCCATGAAGTAGAAGGTACAAGTAGTGGACGGGTGGGTTACTAAGAATATCACAGCCATAAGGCAGTTCCTGGCAGCGACACTCCCGGACCTCTATCAGGCCAATAATATCTTGGGCCAAGTGAACAACACGGTCTCCCTATGGGAGAAGGAAATGGAAAAGTATGAGGAATCGAGGTCCAAATTAGAAGAAATAATGAGCTTCGAGGAGGAAGTCATTACAGAAACAGGTATTTTGGGGGAAGAACTCTTTAGATTCTTCCAGGCCCAGTACTCTAGACTTGGCCTCAAAATTGAGGTGAGCAAGAAACTAGTAGCGGCCCTAAAGAATAGAATTTTAGAATTCTTTAAATTCATATAACGCATTTGCAACAAGGGTTTTGCAAGTTTATCGCTTCACCACTGTGACTTGTACCCTGAAAGATTTTGTATTAAGTAAATTTGATGAGTTGATGGAGTCTCAGTAATGGTCCCCCAAAGATTTTGATGGAGGGAAAATGTTGCACCTGACCAAGATGATGCTCCGGGCTCATGACACAGCGAAAGTGGCTGCAGAATTCAAGGAAGGGGCCGACGATGTCGACAAGAAGTTTGGGTTCGTTAACAATCGATGGGACTGCAAAAAGGACTTAGATGAGGAAGGAATCGACCAGATATTGGAGGCCATCAAATAGAACAAGGAACAATAAATTTCTCTGGTCTCTAGAGATTTTCACCAGCATAGCACAGTTTTGAAGATTCATCATTCTTTGAGTGTAAGCTCCTAGACTTCAGAATTCTGGGTCCAAAGTTTTGTATCCATTCACACTGATATGCATCCAAGTTATCCAAAGCTAACTAATCATTGTCAATTAGTTAATAAAGGTTAGAAGGTTGGTAATCTAGATAAGACATGTCAGACAGAGGAGATGGCTATAACATGTGATTCTCCTGAGGTGCCACTCCCACATTAACTACCTAGTGTAGATCGAAGACAAGGAGCTGCAAGTTGCATTTATGAGGCATGTAGCCTCAGATGCTAAGACAATCAGATTTCTTCTATTAATACCCCAACACTCTTCTCTATGTCAATTCTTCTAGATTTATCTTATTATCTTCCTCTTCTATCTTGTAAGACCTCTGCACATTTTGAGGTGATTATAAGTGGTGCAGGTAGTACCGACCAAGGATAATGTATTATATTAAATAAGTGTACAGTTAGATTAGGTTATTTTTAGGTAAAACTTTGTAAATATAAATAGAAGTCTGACATCATAACAAGGGTCAGCGAAATTGATGATTTTGTAGTCCAGCAAGTAATAGAAATATAGCACTTCATTTTCAGTTGTTTTCAGGAGCTCAATGCTCAATTACTCTTAGTAGTTTAGAATGCTCCCTTGGAGCCATGAATATACTCGCTAGTGATGCTAGACCCATTTTATATAATGAAGAAGGAAGAAAATCTTGTGGCTATTTGTTATATGTTGTTCTGATCTCTAAAGTTGGCAAATGTCTTTTGTGCAGTATGTTTTCTTATGTCCTTTTCTCATATGTTTTGGTTTAGATTAATGATCTTATCTCCCCTTTTCTACTGAATGCATTTGAATTTCTATTTCTTTATGTATTTGGTATTTAGTGTAGTTTTCTTACATTGGAGCTTAGTTTGATGTTTGAATATTTATTGCATAACTATAGGTAGAAACACGTATCTAACCTTGATCGATCTTTTGCAATTTATTTATTAAGTCTAAATTCTTTTAGGAAGCTCCATCCCTTTTGAAATCCCTTAGAAGATGAGTAAAAACCATCTATCCCCTCACACAATAGTCACCTGCCCAACTTAGCTCCCCCGCACCATCGAGACCTGACTACCAAGTGCTTGGAGGCTAGGAGGATTTATTCTCTGGTAAATATCTTCAGGCGGAGATGGTCGGTACTCCAGTACCCAGTGACAACTTATCCTCTATTGGTGGATCCGGTCACAAAGTCCTGTCAATAGAAACTGGCGGTAGAAGGAGGGCATGAGCACGTCTCCCTTGGAAGATTTCAATTTTACATCACCCGAGGGTTCCCCAAGCAGTAGTTTTAGGAACCAAGATTTTCGTGGGGTAGGGTCATTTTCACCCTTACACTTTGAGAGAATCCTTTGATCAACCCTGAATCTTGGAGAGTTTGTAGAACTCAGACCTCCCATCTGAAAGAGTAGGACCCAGAAAACCAAGCAGCCAGCCAATTTTACCTGGGGATTCGCCACACACCAAAATACCCAAGTCCCTCAGGTTATCCCGAGGACTAATGTTCAACCCATCCAAAACCAAACAGCCCCAATGGATAACTACTTTGGTAATATTGGGTCCCCAATGGGGCAGTTCCCCAGTGCTACCAACAATCTTCCTCCACATCTGGAGAAGATCTTCCCTAAGTACGAGCATCTAGGCACACGAACTATAGAAGAACACCTCTAGGCCTATAAGGATGCCATGAATTGACAACAGATACAACATCAAGACATTGTGACTTAGATATTCCTTCTATCTTTAGGACAGAACAAATTAAACTAGTACCTAAAACTGCCTGCCAACTCCATCAACAATTGGCAGGATATGGAAGACGCCTTCTTGGTGGCCTTTCGTGTTCACGTGGACCCAGCATGTTCCCACAGCCAGTTTATCTCCATCAGGAAGGAACCGAATGATCCCCTTGCTACATTCAACCATCGGTTCCAACTGTATGTGATGAAAAGTAACCTGTCCAAGACAATCACTAGAACATGGAAACGTTAGAGGTTAGTCATTTAAATCAAGATTCAAAGATTTAACATGTTCAAGTGAATGAAATAAAGAAGACAAGAACTAACACCACAACCTCCGATGAGCCAAACAAGGGCACCCAAGCCTTATTGATTTTCTCTTAGAGAATTATGGGTGTGCTCTCCTAACACAATATCATAATCCCACTATAATTTGATGGATGGAAACTAGAATGCAAGCTAATGATGGATGAAGAGCTCAAGAACAAGTATGAATAACTTGTCTCAAGCCATTCACCAAATGATTAAAATAAAAATGCAAACTATACTAAGATGTTATGCAAGATCAAATGAAAACTAGAAACTAGATTCATTCACCATTATGCCTAAGATGTAATGTCTAGATTATCTAAAGCATAAACATGAAAAACACTCTAAAATTCTAGCACTAAACTAGCATCATAACAGAGCATAAAAAAAAGAGATGATTTGCTCTTGACAATGGCCTCTATTTATAGATTTTTTGGGAGGAGAAAGAGGGCTTGGATGAGGTGGAGCTTATGTGGCATCCACATAGGTTCCACATGAGGGACACATAAGCCATGCAAGAGGCCCACTTTTCTCACACATGTGTGAATAACTTTAGATGTGATGGGTCAAAGTGTACTTAAAGTACACATGTGAAGGATCTTGTAAGAGGTGTAAGAGTTTTTGACCAATGAGACACTTTTAGAAAGTGTAAGAGGGTGTCATCATAGGTGTAAGAAATATGTGTGAGCAAATAATTAGGACTAATTGGTGAGAGTGATGTGAGGTAGGGTAGGATCTAGGTTCAAATTAATTTAATCCAAATTAGATTTAGATTAATTATGGTTTAGTAGAATTAAGTCATGTGGAGGAATAAATAAATTATAAATTTATTTAAAAGGGATAAATGTATATAAATAAGATTTAATACATTAAAATAGGAATAATATTTAAATTAAGATTTAAGTACTATGAAAAGGAATCTTATTTAATTAAATAAATTAATTAAATAGATAGAAGAATATAAAAAACATAATTAATTAAAATTAACTATAATGTTATGGGAATATTAATTAAATTAATATAAGGATGATTTTGGACGTCTACATTTTGCCCCTCTTTGATGCGGCGTCGAAAGTGGCGTCATGTCAAAGAAAAGAAAATAAGGTGACCCAAAGAGAAAATTAATTATGGTGGGAGATGAGATGATGCCCTCTCGAGAAAATAATAAAAAAAAAATTGTTGAATTTTCTTGAAAAAAAAGGCAGAAGAGAGGAAGAAGAGAGAAAAAGGGGAAATTAGGTGGTGTTGTGAGACACGTCCTTGGGGGTGGGGTAGACCTAGGCTAGATCAGGGACATGATGCCCCAATCGGGATGGTGGAATAAATAGAAACCTTGCCAAGAGAAAAATGCAAAGTGCAATATAACCTAGCTAAAATGCAATCCTAACTACATGATAACAGTGGGATTTATACCATGTTAATGTTGGAGAGCACACCCTAGTTTGATTTTGCAAAAGAATTTATGCACTATGCGCTAGAAAACACAAGTGACATGGTTCCTTTGCATGGACTAGACTCTCAGACAAATAGGTTGCTAGGAACAAGAAGGCAATATATCAGGTATGATGAGACCCATGAAATATTGCTCATGAGGAGACGCAATACACCCAAATATTTTTAGGGATTTGGGATGCATGAATCCTGCCCCTAGTGAGGCATACATAGTCATAACGGAACATCAAACATAAATGCACTAACAATCTATGAAAAGTAGATCATAGCACAAATGACACGTATTCCAATAGGTACTCATCATAACGAACCAAGATATGAAAGATCGAGGCTGTCACGAGAAGGACACATTGAAACACAAGATAAAATCAACAAAAAGGCATCCTGACAAAGTGGTCATTCTGTCCAAAAGTTTTTTCCATGAATAGATTTGATGTGAGAATTGATTGAAAAGCTGATAGCAGAAGGATGCATCTTGATGGGCAAAAGATTGATTGATTGAAACATGAATTCACTGGTAATTGCTTGTGAATAGAATGAAATGAGGAAAGTCAATCTATCTGTTGATTTGTTGGAAATGTTTGCGGTCACTGTGTCTAGAATAAATCTCACTGTTGATGGGGTAAGCCCAGTCATGTGGGAATGCAATTTTATAAGAAGAGGAATTAGATGGAATGGGATTGGAAGATAAGAGGAATTAAATAGAAGAGGAAGGTATTAGATTAGAAGAGTAATGAATGGTATAGAATTGAATTGGAAGAAGATAAATGAATTGGAATATAAGATAAATAGAATGGAAGATGAATGGATTAGATTAGAAGATAGATAGAATGGAAGAGGAAGATAAGATGATTGTATTTTGGAAGGAAGAATAAATAGATGGGAGGAGAGGAAGATAAGAGGAATTGGAGAATATGAGAGAATTGGAAGATAAGATAGATAGAAATGGATTAGATTAGAAGATAGATAGAATGAAAGAGGAATGGATAAGATGGTTGGAAGTTGGAAGGAAGAATAGATAGATGGGAGGAGAGGAAGATAAGAGGAATTGGAGAATAGTAGAGAATTAGAAGATAAGATAGATAGAAATGGAAAAGAAATGGATTGGATTAGAAGATAGAATGAATGAAAGAGGAATGGATTGGATTATAAGATATATAGAATGGATGAGGAAGATAAGATATTAATGGAGGAATATGAATTTGATAGAATGGGATTCAAACCAATGACAAGGGAGAACCGAGGAAAGGTGGAGATGGAGAGATGGATTGGATGGGAGATAAATGAAGGGAATGGATGGATATGTAATATTAAATGGATTAATAGGGAATGTGAGATTTAAGGGTGGAGATTCAAGAAGTAGGTGGTAATGGAGTGAAATTCCCCAGACAAGAAGTAGGAAAATGAAGGATGGGAAGATCGGGGATAAAGGATGCACGAAAGAGAAGGATGGTGTGTAAGGGATGTGAGTGGAAGACTGAAGAATGGGGAATGAGTAGATTAGGATCCAAGGACTTATGTTTCAAAGGATGCCCCCATACTAGAGGTGGAAAAATGAAGGATGGAGAGATGGTGGATAAAGGATAAATGAGATGGATAGATAGTTGTGAAAAGGATACGCATAGAGGGGAGGAAGGCGTGTATTATCCAAAGCATGTATGGATGTATGAGTACCTCTAGTTTTGTAAGGAAGAGAAAAGGTATGCAAAGTGGAATGGACTTGGAAAAGAGATATGAGATGGAGGGTATGAATAGGATAGGGGATATGATATGAAAAATATGGATAGGATATAATAATGGATAATGTATGGAGGAAATGCATAGGGTAATCAATATCAAAAGACATGGGAAAGAAGGATGGAATTATATAGGATTATGGAAGGGGGGTGGAGGAAATGTATAAGACAAGTAATATGAAATGGAGGACATGTATAGGATGTCAAGATCAAACATGGATAGAGGATGATGGACGTAGATAGGATGATGGATAGTGAATATGAAACATGGAGTATATGAGTGGAGGGAAAGTATAGGATAGTCAAGATCAAAGATGGGAAA
>MU225669.1:2898489-2910696 GCA_018584345.1 Thuja plicata
AGTGGAGGGAAAGTATAGGATAGTCAAGATCAAAGATGGGAAATGGATGATGGACTTAGATAGGATGGTGGATGGTGGATAGGGTATGTGGAAGATATGTATGGTAGCATAGGCATGGATGGAGCTTTCCCCAAAGTATAGAGTGCAAGTGAATGAGGATAAGTAAATGGATATATAAGTGAATTTGGAAGACAATGGATATGTGATAGGAAGATGGAAGAAGGACTCAAGCATCTAGTTCCATGGATGATATCCCTTGAGATGTCTTTTTCTATATATATATATATAATGGATCAAGGACTTTTAGATAAATTCTCATGGATGTTGGTAGGATGGTGGGAGGGGAGATGAAATGGATGGGGGGATGAAGGGGGGATAAGGGTTTATGAATAGGGTTGGATTAATGGGATGGGAGGATGGGGAACGATTGGTGGATAATGGATGGGAGGTTGAAAGACTTGTGAAGAAATGAATAAGGGAGTTAGAAAGATCTTCATTTGCACACACCTTGAAGGGAGGTGGAGTAGTGGATGAGTAGTATATTTTGGGATTAAGGACCCAAAATAGAGGAAGGAGGTGATGGATTTAGGATAGGATCCCAAAATGAGTTTGAGATATGTGGGATTTTTAAATGGAGGATAAAATGGATTTATGAAGCAAAAAATATTTGGATTAGCAAGGTTGGGTACCAAATTTGATTGTGCTTTGAGATACATTTCTTCAATGAGTAGCTTGGGAATCCACATGATTTTTCAATTTTTCTCTTGGGCCTTTGTGGCCTTTTGAATTTTCTTTCTTGTGGATCATACTTTTCTTACCTTGAACATGTTGTTTAGATGGGACATGTTGATCCTTGGATTTTTTTTTTTTTTGTGTGGATTTTGGCTTTATGCATTTTAGCTTTGGCATCCAAATTGCTTCCAATAGTAATGGAATGGGCATTGAGGATGGCTAGTTTGGAGGGTTAATGGGGGGAATAAGGGAGGATGAATATTGGAAGGAATACAAGGATGTGTGCCTTTGTTGATCTTTATTATGGATTTGAGGTTATGGAGTGGTGGACTTGGGTATGGTGGATGAAGCTATGTAAGGACCCAAAATGGATGGGAGGGATGAAGGGTTTGTTTTTGGGACATAAGGACCCAAAATGGACGTGGATGAGGAAGGGATGAATCTTTGAACATAAGGGCCCAGAATGGATGTGGATGAGGAAGGGATGAATTTTTGGACATAAGGGCCTAAAATAGACGTGGATGAGGAAGGGATTGAGTTTTGAACATAAGGGCCCAAAATGGATGTGGATGAGGAAGGGATGCATTTTTGGACATAAGGGCCTAAAATGGATTTGGAGGATGGGGGATGGGAAAGTTTGAGTTTAGATGGAATAATTTCAGATGTAGAAGGGGTGGAAGATTTACCAACATCTTGAGACATTCTTTTTCCAATGGGACACTTTTTATTTTGAACACAAGATGTGAGTCCATGTGAATGGGGTTTTTGGATGGATTGGATAGGTTTGATGGGATTTTGTGGAGGATTAGGATCTTGTGGAGGGATAATAGGATTTTGAGAGGGATAGGCATTATCACATGGATTTGAATGGGCACTTTGATCTTGACTTTGGGGAGGATTATGTGTTGGAGTGAGTGGATCTTGAGATGGAAGGGAATCATGCAATGAAATGGAGGGTCTGGAATCATGAGATGGAGCAATTTGATCTTGACATTGAGGGGTTCTAGTGGATGGGATACATGGAATAACTTCATGAAGTGGAAGGTAAGTGAAGGTTAACTCTTGAAATGGGGGGAATCATTAGATGGGGTGGAGGGGATGTCTTGATCTTGATTAGGAATGGGATCATGAGGTGGGTTAAGGAGGATAAGTGGATCTTGATATGGAAGGAGAGGATATTCATATGGAAAGGTGTCATAAGATGGAGAGGTGTCATAAGATGGAGGAATGTTTAGAGCTAGAGGAGATGAGGAATCCATGTTATCATGCTTTGGAACAAGTTCTTGACATGTGTGGACTTGTGGGGGTAATCTGATGGAGGAGGTGGAAGCTTCAACTTGAGTGGATGGAGGGATGGGAGACTCATAAGGATTAAAAGATTGAGGTATGTATTGATTTGGAGGGGACAGTGGTAGGTTCATGAATTGAAGGGATTTCACAACTTGATTTGGGGATTTATATTTTTCTTCTAGCCTCTGGATCCATTCAATGGAAAAGGTAGTGTGGGATGGGGACGATGTAGGATTTGGAGGATTGTGATTATGTGGAGGATAAGGATTATGATTTTGGATATGAAGCTCAAAATGTGGGGGATTAGGTGTAGGATTGGGATTAAATGGTAGATGGGAATTATGAATTTAGACAAATGGGGAAGGACATATGTCTTCAAAGGAAAAAAATTTCTTTTGACCCCCATTTTGTAGGCTAAGGACAATGTTTCAAAGTTCTTGAATCTCGTGGGCAAGGTGGTTATGAGATGAATTTCCCTTGGCAAAGGTAGAGGAAGGATAAGAAATGGTAGATTAATTTTTATTGGATATGATGTGTTGAGGATTGTTTTGGTATGTAGGTTGGATTGGAGGTATGGTTTAAGGATTAGGGTTTAGCACTTTATAGTCCTCAACCATTTTGTGAAACCAATCCATATCCATGATGTAGGGTATTGTAATTGGATTAGAAGATGATGTGGATGAAGATTTAGATTAAGAGTGGATGAAGTGATAAATTTGAGGATGGATGAAATACGAACTTAGGACTTAGGAGAAATAATTGGACTTTGTTTTGATTTAAGAGGGCAAGGCCTCAAGGATTTTGATTTTGATTGATTTTGATTTGATTTGATATGAGGGAAGGGCCTCAAAGTTGGATTTGATTTGATATGGATTTAAAGGTTTGAGACAAACCTAGGTGAAACAAGACCCTATGATGGTGCAAACAAAGGATTGATTTGGATGATGATATCTTCTTCTACTTGGAGATAGACTAATGATCCCAAGAAAAATAGGATATGACTAAGAGAATTAACTACTTGAGACAGATTGATGTTCTCAAATCAATATGATTCAAATAGATGTGTGCTAATGATGAGGGTCTATAAAACACTTTGATAAATCTTTCAACCTAAGATTTGAGATGAAAAATCTTGATGAAGGTCCAAAAGATGAAGTTTGATTTGATGTGGTTTAATCTTGACTATGGTTGGATGTAGGTCAATCAAGATAACCAAGATTAAATTCCAAGGATTATGATGGTGCTCCTAAACCAAAATTAGAAGATTTTATGAAAATTGGAATTAGAAGGTGATGTGAATGAATATTTTTAAGTAAGAATGGATGAACTTTGAAAGATGGATGGGAGACATTTGAAGACAAGGGAATAATTAAGGTGTGATTGGTTTTGGATGAAGAGGAAGATGAATTAGATTAGGATTGGATAGAATGATATGAGGTTGACAAGTGGATTGGTTTAGAAGAATGATGATTGAATTAGGTTAGAGGAAGATGAATGATTAGATTCGATTAAGAAAGAGTATGTTGATGTGGATTAGAGGGATGATTAGGATGATGATTAGGAAGATTGTGGATGTTTAGGATGGAATGATCAGAATGATTGAGAAGAATAAAAATGACTTGGAAGAGGTGATTAGGACAAGTATGATGATGATGAAGAAGTGGGTTGATGTGGAGATGACAATGTAGGACTCTGATTGATTTTGGACTTTTTAGGTCAATTTGTTCATTGGAAAGAACTGATTTTCAACATACATCAAAGGCATTGACTACGCTAAGTATACCTTGACTTAGATTTTGGGCATAGCTGACAGTTATTGAAGACACATGTCTGAAAATAGTCCTCGAAGGGACAAAAAAACCTTCTAGGAGACAAGAAATTGTGACTTTGGGGAACTTTGATACAATTGCAATATTTCATTTGTGTATGTTCAAGTAACTCTTTCAAGCCACTTATGTTTTTACTTGGTTTATCACAAAAAAGACAGTAAAAATAGTAGCTACCTTAGGGAATTGGCTTCGCATGAAATATTATAGGTCCATTTCTTGGTAGTCCTTCAGCTCACACAACAGTGTCACCCTGGGAAGGGCACCCATGTTTTTGCCTTTTGACAAGTATTGTTTCTGTGCTACGAAGATCTCTTTCGCAACTCAATACCCTGGGACATGTATGATGGGAATCTTGGTGAGGGAATCTTCCCTCCCCTTGCACTATAATAAGTTACCATTCAGAGGTGAATCTGGTAGGCTACTAATTTATAGTTGCTAATAAGATTTGTGCCGTCCCCGCAATTAGTTTGTACGACATGAGACACTTAAGTCTCTAGTTCAACCATGCTAGTATGTTGAGGATATTCACTCAGTATGGACTACCATTGAACATGACCCGCCCGAACTTAAAGGGATAAAGCGAACCTTTGGGTCACACCTTATTTCTATACCGACTAAAGGGATTTACTAGTTTGAGGTCATCCTCTAAAGGGGAAGCGCACCCTCTAAACAGACCTCTCTAGAGGCTTTATTAAGCTAAGCTTTCTCTTCACCCAAGTTCCACGAAGGCGAGGGGAGAGGATACGGCTATATTTTAATCATAGCATCACCTATTTTAAGGGATCTAATCTAATGACAAATAGCTTGAAAGAAGTGTTGAAAAACACTTCTTCAAGAACACCAAAAAGAGTTCATTTTCCAACTTGAACCTAATTAGAGAAACTAAGTGTTTTCTACCTAAGAAAAAGACACAATAGTATGGTTAAGCATGCAAGTTCAATTTATTTTCCACACATAAAGAAGGAAAACATGTAAGAAAGGTGTGATTGTTTTGCCTTAAGTCATTCAAGATTTTTTGAGGTTCATTCCCTTATGCATTCAAGATTAGATGTGGTTAATTCCTTTAAGCAACATACATTCAAAGACTAGTGTTTAAATCATACAAGTTCATTCCCAAAATTCATTAAAATCTAAGGAAACTTGCATGAAAAATATTAGTAATCTTTAAAGTATTCAACCCTAAAATGCTGTAAAAAGGAAAACATAATAGTAACACTTGATTCCTTACAATATGTTGATTCCTGACTCCTAAAATTTGACTAAGTCTCAAATTTCTTAAATACCCTCAAAAACTAGATTCTTCATCTCAACTCCTATGAAGCTGAAACCACTCTCAAACATCCTGGAAGTATATAGAAAGGTAAATATGTCACTTATACTTAAATGATATATTTTAAATATAGACCCAGTGCTGAAATTGGTCTAAAGTATACATAAAAATTTTCAAGAAATCAGACTAGTTTAAAATGCAAATGCGGGGATGACAATGATAGTGTGCAGACGGGAATCTACGCAGACGGTGGAGTTTTGCACATACAATAGTTTTAAGCAAAAATGGTCATTCCAGGGAGGAGACAATGATCTGTGTAGATGACAGTCTGTAAACATAGACGATAATCTTAGAGCGGAGATGGCTCTGCGTAAAATGTTTCCAGAATATTGAAAAACATGAAAAATACATTAGAAATTTTGAAAATTAGGGACGTGGGTCCCACAGGGTGTGCCAAAATATATGTGATGAAAAGTAACATGTCCAAGAAAATCACTAGAACATGAAAATGTTAGAGGTTAGTCATTTAAAGCGATTCAAAGACTTAACATGTTCAAGTGAATGAAATAACGAAGACAAGAACTAACACCACAAGCTCCGATGAGCCAAACAAGGGTACCCAAGCCTTGTTTATTTTCTCTTAGAGAATTGTGGTTGTGCTCTCCCAACACAATATCATAATCCCACTATGATTTGATGGATGGAAACTAGAATGCAAGCTAATGATGGATGAAGAGCTCAAGAGCAAGTATGAAGAACTTGTCTCAAGCCATTCACCAAATGATTGAAATAAAAATGCAAACTATACTAAGATGTTATCGAAGATCAAATGAAAACTATAAACTAGATTCATTCACCATTATTCCTAAGATGTAATTTCTAGATTATCTAAAGCATGTACATGAAAAGCACTCTAAAATTCTAGCACTAAACTAGCTTGATAACAATGAATAAAAAAAGAGATGATTTGCTCTTGACAATGGCCTCTGTTTATAGATTTTTTGGGAGGAGAGAGGGGGCTTGGATGAGGTGGATCTCATTTGGCATCCACATAGGTGCCACATGAGAGACACATAATTCATGCAAGAGGCCCACTTTTCTCACACATGTGTGAGCAACTTTGGATGTGATGGGTCAAAGTGTACTTAAAGTACACATGTGAAGGATCTTGTAAGAGGTGTAAGAGTTTTGGACCAATGAGACACTTTTAGAAAGTGTAAAAGGGTGTCATTATAGGTATAAGAAACCTTTTTGGCACCAAATAAGGATTATTTGGAAAAGTGGATTTTTGGAAATTTGCTCACACATGTGTGAGCAAATAATTAGGACTAATTGGTGAGAGTGATGTGAGGTAGGGTAGGATCTAGGTTCAAATTAGTTTAATCCAAATTATATTTAGATTAATTATAGTTTAATAGAATTAATTCATGTGGAGGAATAAATAAATTATAAATTTATTTAAAAGGGATAAATGAGGGAAATGTATATAAAATAAGATTTAATACATTAAAATGGGAATAATATTTAAATTAAGATTTATATACTATGAAAATGAATCATATTTAATTTAATTAATTAATTAAATAGATAGAAGAATATAAAAAATATAATTAATTAAAATTAACTATAATGTTATGGGAATATTAATTAAAGTAATATAAGGACAATTTTAGATGTCTACACCAACGTGCCTTGAAGTGGTGCATAGGCCCTTTCATCCCATCCACTGGTGCAACCATCTTGAAATACCTAAATGTCATGGACCCCATTGTCGTCACTCTCCTCTGCAGAACCACCACCGCTAATAATTGGGATCCTCTAGTGAAAGTTTACAACTTAGCCGTGGAGTTGTCCTGCGGTTTGAGTAAATCTCCTGGCGGGATTGGACAGAGCCTACCATTAAATATGATACCCGAAAGAACTCCTTATGCTGG
Source organism: Thuja plicata (assembly GCA_018584345.1). Taxonomy (NCBI): domain Eukaryota; kingdom Viridiplantae; phylum Streptophyta; class Pinopsida; order Cupressales; family Cupressaceae; genus Thuja; species Thuja plicata. Next base: position 2,905,545 of record MU225669.1, read on the forward strand.
GGTATACAACCACAATTCAGCAATGGGTGCCCCAATGATGGCCATGGGCCCACCACCAATAGACCAACAGGCCCGGTACGTTTACCCATCTCAAACCCAGACAATATCGGGTCTGGAATGCATTCCCTAGAACTATCCACAACAAATGCAACAACCTTTGACAAAAACCTCTGAAGTACCTTTCTTCCAGGTGGTCGTGGCTAGAGGATTTTTGTCCTCGACTCTGGGAGCTACTACCACTTTTCCTGGGAACCCACCACAACAACCGTCACATTGTGACACAACTACCCAGCTGTCAGCCGAGGTTGAATCCCTCTGGTGATTGGTGTCCTCATTAACAACAGACATGAGACAAGTGAAGGTGGGGCCTTCTGCTCCCCACAACTCCAATTCCTAGAGAGGGAAGATTTTCTCTAGACAATGAAACACCAATTCCAGAGGTTGAAACTACAACAATGAGCCTCAGCCCAAACAACAGAAATGGAATATCAACCTAAATACCAAAGGTCCTCCTCTGAATCAAAATACCACTCAGGGTGGTGTTGGACCCAGTCATTCTACACAGCTTGTAGAATTCCACCCCCTAACTATGTGGTCCAGATTGCACGATACCAACTCCCATTCTGAGGTGAACTATGCCACGCTAGAGAAGATCATCATGATCTCCCAGTTAGAAAAGTAACAACCTACTAATCCTACTCCCCCAGAATCCTCCACATCATAGCCCCCTCACACTTCCTTCATCTGTCAGACCATCTTCTTCAGGATAGATGAAGAGGATGAAGAAGAACCCAATTTGCAGGGGTCCTTTGACGAATCCAACCTGGCCTTTGAGGCCAACACCTTCACCAGCCCCCGGACTCCCTACAACACTCAGAGTCAGGCTAGAAAAGGGCCATCTTACACGTCAATGCCTCCCAAAAATACCCCCCAGGACAATGTAAATGATCGCTCCTTCCCACCAAAAGGACCTGGTCCTAACCACACCAGGGATCTAGCTGGGGGAAGTCAACTTTACCTGGGGGGAAGGTTTTCTATCACTAAGATGTTAGAGAGTACCACCACCTCCATGACCTTTATGGAGGTTTTGCTAAATTGTCTCAAGAAGAAGAAGTCCCTTCTGAAGCTCTTTGGAAACCCAGAAGCCGTCAGTCATCCACCAAAGACTGTCACATTCGACGATGCCAACTAGGTAGTCTTCCAGGGAAACATAGAGGATCCTCCCTTCCTACTAGGCTTGAACATTCAAGGGAAGAACCTTTACAACTTCCTGATAGATTCTGGTGCTTTGGGAAACGTCATGCCCTTATCAATGTGCTAGAATCTCAGACTCATTCCCACTCCACACAAAGGTGCAGTAGTCCAATTGGACAAAAATGCAGTAAAAATGGTTGGTGAGCTGAAGAATGTCTAGATTTATCTCATCCAAGACCCACAAATATCAAGTACAATAGACATCCAAGTGGTAGACATCCCTTAAACCTACGAGATGTTATTAAGTCAGAATTGGTCGAAGGCCCTTAACGAGTATTTCTCAATAGACTTCTCCCACTTGTGGCTCCCCTAGAAGGGGAAATCAAATTAGATCCGAGTGGAGAGTGAACCCAGAATGAAGTAGGCCCTCACCAAATTCAGGAGGGTAAATGAATTCCTTTTCTCTGAATCCTCCCTCAGGGTATACCAAACACAAGAAATCCTAACCTTTGATTTTGTCCCCAAGGAGGATCCTATAGTCTCTTAGAGAAATTAGGATCTGGACAAAAAATTGAAGTGTGAGGTAGACTCAGAAGGTAGCATAGTAACTCTAGCCACTCTCTTGTCTGGAATTTGGTGTCAGGTACACTACCAGAAACACTCTAAACTTGAGTGTGAGCTTTGCATTTTTATCACTACCCACCACATCAACGACCTCTGAGAGAAAGAATGCAAAGATGGTTCACTTAGACCAAGTAGCTCACCCCGCAGTATAGTAGAGGTACCACTTGTCAAGGAACCCAAACTAGAGGATTCTCCAGTGGAATCACCACCCAAACCTCCCAAAACTAATCCAACTGCCACTTCACCTCCCCAGCCTTAGAGAACGAACAATGATTTGTGGATCTTGAAGTTTGATGGATCCTGGTCCAAGAAAGGTTGTGGGGCTGGAGTGGAACTAATCAACCCATGAGGGAAGTCCTTCCTTGTGTCCTATAGGTTATATTTTAACTGCACCAACAATTTCATAGAGTACGAGGCCTTGGTCCTCAGACTCCTATTTGCATTGAGAAAAGGGATCACTTACCTTCGGGCAATGGGTGATTCAAATCTGATTTTAAAGTAGGTATGGAGCCAATACACGTGTCATGACAAAAGGCTGGCCGCATACAACAACCGGGCATGGAGCCTAATTGAAGACTTTGATGATTTTGGCATTGAGATAATTCCCTAGAAATGTAACTATGTTCTGGATTCCCTTGTTGTGTCTGCCAGCACCCTCGAGCCGATGGCTGGTTTCTGGCTCCAAAAAATTTCTGTTGAAATGGTCCCCACCCCATCCATCCTAGATAGTATCACCCACTTTCAAGTTTTTGAGGATGACCAACATATTCTGGCCTTTATGGCCAATTTTTAGCATCTTGGAGGATCAGATATTGGAAGAAATTAATCATGACGATATCGGGCAGGGTGAAGAAGATGATGGGATCATCAACCTACCCACCAACACCATCCCTAAGGGGATGGTAGCTCTAGAAGGAATCTTTGATTTGGACCCCCGAGGCCAAGATAAGATATCATTCTCCTCTGAGGGAGGAAATTTTGAAAAATTCAACATTGGAAAGGCCAATGAAGAAAAATTGGTCAACATTGGTACCTCCTACTCCCCAGAGGAGAAGGAGAATATTCTTGAGGTTCTTCAAGAATACATTGATGTTATTTCCTATGGGTATGAAGATCTTAAAACCTATAATACATCCATCATGATTCATACCATCCCACTGAAACCAGATGCCAAACCTTTCCGACAAAAGAAGAGGTTGGTAAACCTATTATCAAACCTCTAATCCATCAGGAGGTTCATAAATTATTGTCAGCCCAGATTATCTTTCCTATCCGGCACACAATATGGGTTTCAAACCTCATCCCCGTGCACAAGAAGAATGGTGAGATCTGCTTGTGTGTGTATTTTCATAATTTAAACAAGGCATCCAAGAAGGACAATCACCCTCTCCCCTCACTAGATGAGGTATTACAAATTGTTAATAGTTCCCAAATGATGCCCTTCCTGGATAGGTACTCCGGATATAACCAAGTTATGGTTAAATTCAAGGATAGAATAAAAATGACATTCACCATTAAGTGGGGAACGTTTGCATACTAGAGAATTCCATTTGGCCTCATTAACGTGGGGGCTAAATTTAAAAAGGCCATGAACATTGCGTTTGAAGGCCTAGTTAAAAAGTGCATAATCATGTGTATGGATGATTTAATAGTCTTCTCCCAGGACAGGTGTGATCACTCCGCCCACCTCCCCCAAATGTTCGAGAGATGTCACCGGTATGGTATCTCCCTCAACCCCAAGAAATGCATATTTGGGGTCACTAAAGGGAATCTACTCAGACATATAGTCTCTAAGAAGGGGATATCCATTGACCCTAAGAGAGTTGAAGCGCTACTGAATTTACAAATGCCCGACACTAAAAAGGAAATGAGATCTTTCTTCGGAAAGATAAATTTTGTCTGGTGGTTCATAACTGGATTTGCTGAGATTGTCAAACCACTTAATAACATGATGATGAAAGATACCAAAATTGAGTGGAGCCCCGAAGGAAAGTGAGCATTCTCTCAGATTAAACAAACCATAGTGAAGGCACCAGTCCTAGCGAGTCTGGACTATTCCCTCCCATTCCACATCTACTTCCACTAGTACATTAGGCCTCTATATTTGACCAAAATTTTTTACGATAGGCCAATTTGGCTTCTGAAATTTATTTTTTTTGTTTATGATCTCGAAAAGGTCAAAATTGTGACGTGTATTAAGAAAGGTTGAATGTTCGATGAACACAGGATTATAAACAAAAAAAAATTTAAAAGTGAAACACATTTTTCATTTTTTCATTGAACACAGGAAGCTCTTTGGGTAGCAGGAGGGCATCACAAATTTGTGGCTGGTAAGTATGTTTGCATCACATATTTTTCAGTTTTAAACGAAGCACTTTTCAAAATTGATCATTTTGCAAAAATTGTATAAACCCTAGATGCATAATAATTATAGTCGTGCAATTTTGTATGGATGCAAAAACCATGATATGGTGTAGAATGTTGTTGTGATTCTTTAGAAGTGAGTTACATTTATTAGAAAACAAACCTTTGATTTTTGTTTGAAAAAATCAATTAAAAGACTGCAAAAATGATTGAATACTATTCCAACGATTCCATTTTTCCCTTTCTATATAACCTAGATGCTGTCTCAGTCAAAGATCAGAAACAAGGGCATTCTAGTGCGTTGTATATTATTATCTAAGATTTGTATCATTTTATGATGATGCCATGTCAATTGCTAAAAACATGTAAAGTATATGGCTAACCCAATAACAAACATTTTGTAAGGGGACTAGAGTAGGCTAAAAAAATAAGTATATTATATGTCTAAGGTTTAATATTTAATTCATTTTATAATTTTTCCCTTACTTAGTGTGTGTTAACATAAAATTGGAAATGTCTTGACTTTTTTGGAGCAGATTCAATTCAAATAACATTGATTTAAAACACCTTTTCCTTTTTTATACTCTTTAAAAAACCTAAGGACCTAATCGTATAGATATAGAAAATACAAGATTTCTAATCATACCATTATATCTAATATGTGGTGTCAGTGGAACTATAATTTTTTAGAAAAATATTTACCATGTAGCTCTTGGTATGGTTGTTGCAGTAGTTTTTAAAAACTTATTCAACTCTATGCTGTTGTTTTTAATAACATTTTTGGTGTATCTACTTCTCCTATTTGCAAATGCTATTTAGCTTAAATTCAACTAAAAAAAAATTGTAAAATGAGAGGAAAATTATAGGCTCTTGCTCAGATCCTGGCAACAGGGAATGAGGAGGAGGATAATGCCAAACAGAGCATTGAAATGCCATACAATAGTAAATGAACTTACTTTGTAGAGCTCCA